>BSBK01003900.1:0-216152 GCA_027943335.1 Chamaecyparis obtusa
ATGAATTTCAACTTTGTAATCTTGACATAATTGAGCAACTAAAAGAAGATTAGATTTCAATTTAGGAACATAAAGAATATTGTGTAATTTTCCATTTCAAACATTAACATCACCAACTCCATCAACTTTGCAACTACTATCATCAACTAATTGAATAGGAATATTAGTAGTATCAAGTTGCAAAGAATCAAAAACTTTTCTATGAGATGTAACATGATGAGAAGTGCTTGGCCAAACAATAGTATCAGAAACCTAGAGCAATGGACTACCTATTTCAGGATTAAACACCCCAAATGATTCCTAAATGTATTATTTGGTCTCATTTAATTATCGACCAAGGACATAAACTTGGAATGGTGTCTGCAAAGTATATGCTTCAAACCTCCTCTTCTAAGTCTATCTAGGAATTCAAATGCTTATGCTTCAGGAAAACTATACTAAAAATGGTAAGCAAATGTATTCTAATCAAAGCAGGAAATTACAGTTAGGAACTACTCCAACTGACTGTGCTGTAGGAACAGGCTGACTAATTCTAGTATCAGTAGCTATAGGAACAACAAAGTTCTAAACCATATAAATGAATAGGAAAATGAACTCTATACTAACAAATCAATTCACTCATCAAGTGGGCCCCCTTGAATGAGTGAATGAGAAGTACAATCAAGATGAAAGTTGCAAACTTGAACTGAACATTCTATTCATCCATAAAATGATTACACTTGATTGAAACAGTATGCAAAAGCTCTATTAAAACCCAGTTTGTTCGACTAACTTTAAAAGAGTCACAACAGTCGATTATTTAAAAGAAAGCAATAGCTAACTCCTAAACCTACGATCACTTCATAATTGAGGATCGGTTACAACTCATAAAGTTTCATAACAGAAACATTATTGACTATAAACATTCCTAGAATATAGCGCACACTAAATCTACACATTGCATGCAATAGAAAATATTGACTTGCTTGCAAAGATTCTACAATCTACGATTGGCTTTGATGACTCTTGTGCCAGTATGCTGGTCTTTGAATATCCACGGTCAATTCCTGAAAAACAATCAATGCGCACATATCCAAGCATATACATATATATCCACATCATCAATATTAGGAAAAGGTGTAAGTCTTAATTATCACTCTTGCAAATCCTATGGCTATAGGAGGTAACTACCCAAAACATAGCTTAGGAGAGAAAACATCCATTAACATGTATAACTATTATATTCACCATTCTTGTCCATGAATTTAAGCAGATATTATGTCTCTAGAGGTATCCACATTTCCAACTTATGTTCACACACACACATATAACATATACATAGAAACCATAAGTTCATATGCTTAAAACCATAAATTCATGTCTATGTGCAATCAACTTGTTCTAGAAAGAGCATAAAAAGTGGTGAAAAAGATGGCTATTTAGGAGCCCATCATTCCCCCCAACTGAACTGTTGTTGGTCTCCAACAATCATAAAGTTTTGAATCCTGGCACGGACCCTCAAATCACTAGCTGTTCTCTGTCTAGACTCATCATGAACATAATCAAAGTATCCATGAGTCTCTTTGAATCTTTCCCAGCGTGAAACTTCAGAGGCCATGTCATAATCTATTGCACTATCATTCATTGCTAGCAATGGCTGAAGGAAGAGTGGAGATTGAAACCTTAATGGAAACCAATGGTTAAGGAGTGTCCTTCCTAACATAATGTACCATGGAGCCCTTCTTGTGGCAAGGGTCAGATTTTGTGGTGAATGAGGTTCCAATTTCTTTAAATCCTACAACATCCTTATCCACCTCTTCCTGGAGGCATTAATTACTATAGAAACATCTCATGAGGAATGTTGGTCCCAGTCTGCAAAGGCTTGTTCTCTCACTGGATAGACCTTATTGGCTCCACTAGTGTTTGTTGTGATAGAAAGCCAGTCAAATTATGTTTGCTTGGAGTGTTGAACTTCAAGCCTCATCATTAAAGGAGATGACATTTCTTTTTCTCTGTATGGCATAGCCTAGTGTTCTCTACTTATCTCATTCTGCATCCATGACATGACTGCTCACAACTGTACATCCCCAACATAGAGGAGTGAATTACACTCTGTGTCATCAGGTACAACCAGGTTATGCAAGTACAATTCACACAATAGGTTTTTCAGAGTCATTGGGGCAGACTGAAAGGCATAGTAAAATTCATGGGGAGTTGATATGGATGGATTGATGCCTTCTACAATTCTTGTTAATTTAAAATTAACAAGTTGCTCTTGAAGGAATATTGCATACACCGGTGAAGGTGATCTACATTCCATCAGCTGTGGAATTAACCCTGTAATCTGATTAATCCTCCATTTCAATATCTCAATTTCATCTGATTTCTACTCCAACTGAGAATTCTGCTCACTTATGACTTGTTTCAATTTTTCCTTTTCTAAATTCCATTGTGTCTTTTCCCATAACAACTGCTGGTATAAATTGATCCCTACAGCAAGGGGTGTAGATAAATCTGGTGGGGGTAAAGGTTCTTGATTGAGTATGTCTACCCATCCAGATGAAAATGGAGGAGTTTTAATTGTTTTCTTTGGTGTAGAGGACTTTCCCTTCCATAAAACAATTGCCCTTATTTCATTGGTTTCCTCACTAACATCAGCTGCCACTTTAGCCAACGTTTCTAACTTATCCTGACTGCCCTGCTGGGGTACTTCTTCAATAATTTTAGTTCCAAAGTCAGGAATTTCTTTTGAATCCATACTAGTGTCCTGCTTGGCAGTATTATCCTCAAATTCCTCTATTCCCTCGGAGTCCTTGTCACTATCAATCACAATGTAGTTAAATCCAACTCCAGGATTAACCTCTATTTCTGGACTCTGCTCTCTTAATATAGTGTCACTGGCTGTAGGTTGATGAAATAATTCCTTAGAAGAGGAATTTTCCAAAGACTCATTCTCTACTGATTCAAAAGACTCAACATTAATGATAGGAATAGAAGCTTCAACATCTTTCTCAGAAAGTCTTCTACTTCTTCTCTTAGGGGGTATGGATGAGCTTGAAGAACTCTTCCGTTTCTTTTTATTGGCGACTACCTCCTCTGCTACTACTTCAGGAGGGTTTTCAAAATGCTCTTCAAGAGGGTTCTCAAGATTTTCTATAGGAGGGTTCTCAAAATTCTCTTCAAGAGGGAATTTAGAGTTCTCTTCCCTAGGGTTCTCAGAATTCTCTTCAGGAGGAAATTCAGGATTCTCTTCCCTAGGGGAATGTAGGGTTTCTTCCATATTATCAGTATTATCACCAAGCTGAGGTTCTAATATTTCCTCTTTTGGTTCCGGTATGTTTCCCTTACCCTTCCTAGATGTAGACCTTGTCCTTACAGATGGTGAAGATTTAGGAATATTAGGAGCTTCTGCCTTTTTGTTTTTCTTCCTATGAGAAGTAGAGGCTCAAGTATTGAAAATTATTTTTCTAGGTGACCTAGAAATGGAAGGAGAGGCTTCAAGATCATTCTCGATTCTATGAACAATTTTACGAACCCCAGAAGTTTTTTTCTCTCTATGACCAACACCATGACCTCTAGGGCTGACTATACGAGGTTCAACTTCATTCATCTATAAAAATTCATCCCGTGTCCCAACCTTTTATCTATTCAACTCCCTTTCTACAATTAATTTTATTAAGCAATGATGTGAAATAGACTGGTTGCTTCCTGACTGGACTAATAATGCTTGTTTTTTCACAATATTAAATAAGAAGCTGGGAAGATTTACCAGTCTGTTATCATGTCAGAGATGACTGAGAATTTTTGAAGTGCAAAGCATGCAGGTATTTGTAGCATCCCTCGCAAGTAAAGTACTGAATAATAAATGTAGCTGGCTGGATGAACTCTAGAGGCAAAGATAGTTGCCATGTCTCCTGCTTCCTGTTGACATCTAACTGAAGATCACCATGCAAAGTGAATTGTGTTCTTGCTGAACGCAGGTTAAAATCTTTCACCCACTGTTCACCTTCCTGAGGTAAACTAGTTACTTCAACTACTACCTCTTCTATCAACTCAATTTTCAAACCTTTAACTTCTGCAAACCCATCCTTCAAGGTGGACATAAATTGGAGAGCAACTTCCTCATTAAACCCTTTTAGGCTTAAACAATAATCTAGCCATCCTCTCCTAGACATTTCATAGGTGGGTGCATCATTTAATAAAACCCTGTGGTCCACTAGTTTGTGCCTTTGAAGGTCACCCCCCATTACTACTCTGAAACAAATTTTTGAATATGAAGAACTACAATTCTCGCAGAGTTCAACAATGGCAAGTCATAGACCTCAATGCATTATAGAGAAAAATGTTACAGAAGGAAATACAACGTACAAACTGCAACTTGATTCATAAAATTAAAGATTTGTTTGCATGAAAACTAATGATTTGAGTTTTACATAACATCTCATAAAAGCTTGCACGTGCCAAGGCTGCCACCCTGAACATGTTGCAACATATCATTAGAAATCAAGATCAATTTTTAATATCCTTAATTCTCTTTAAATGGGATGATGTAATCACAAAAGGACAAGTCATCAAGTCATGTCGCATAGATAATTCAAAGACATGATCTTTAATTTTACATGCTAACTTGAGATTTTGAAATGAAAATAGAATAATTCCCCCCCCCCCCCCCAACTAGGTAATGGCATGGGTCCCACCAAGCTAGGTTAAGCAAGAGTGAAAAATTAAAATGACACGATATCCTAAAAATTAATGAATAAAAAAAATATATGTACGAGTATATGTGGCACGAACCTGGAAGCACTGCAGGAAGAGTTGTTTGAAAAATTGAACCTGCATGTGAAGTGATGGGATGGGGTGGATGGGTGGAAAAAGAGAGAAGGTGAGATGAAAAATTTATTATGGTGAAAGCATTCCACAAAATATGAAATTTTTATTATGGTGCTCTTGAATGAAATCAAGAATCGGCAGAATCCTAGGTGGAAGAGCCATATTCTTCGGCTACAAGATTGCTTACTTCAGTTGTGTTCTGGAACTGCTTCAGGAACTCATCATGGCTAATAGGTTTGTGGTGAATTTTTAGACGATGCCCATTGACAAGTAATTTAAATTGAACATGATCAATTGTTGAAAGCTGCACTGCTCCATTGTCAAATACTGATATGATCTCATAAGGCCCAAGATATCTGGTGTGGAATTTTTTGGGTGTGTTTTGGTATCTGGAATCATATAACAGTGCCTAATCTCTGACAGAAAATTTCTTTTCATGGATGAACTTATCATGCCATTTTTTTCTTTACTGTTGTATCAACTATGTATTGTCGAGAGTGGATTTCCTATATTCATCCAATCTATTTAATTGCAGTAATATATCTTGTTGTGCTTTGTTGATATCTATATCCAATTCCAAAGTAGTGCGAAGTGTTTTATGCTGGAATTCGATTAGCATAGAGGCTGATTTTCCATATACCAACTCAAAAGGTGTAAACCCTATGGTGGTTTTCCATGTGGTGTGGTAAGCCCATATGGCTTCAAGAAGATAGGTAGCCCAATCCTTTTTATGCATAGCTACTATTTTTGTCAGAATGGATTCGATCTCCCAGTTTGTGATTTCCACTTGGCCATTAGCCTGAGGATGGTAGGGTGATGATTTTCCATGACACACCATGTACTCTTGCATTAGCTCTGTGATAAGGTTAGAGGTGAATTTTGCACCTTGATCTGTGATAATTTCCCTTGGTACTCCAAATTTGGTGAATATGCATTCATAAAGAAACTCAGCAACTTTGTGATCTCTGGCATGTCTCATAGCTTTGGCTTCAACCCATTTTGTTGCATAATCAGTACATACTAACATGTAAGACTTCCCATGAGAAGAGGGCTCAATAGGTCCAATGAAGTCAATACCCCACTTGTCAAAGAGTGTGACAACTACCTATGGCTACAGGGGCATTTCATTAGTCTTTGTAGGTCATCCCATACATTGGCACCTGTCATAGTGTCGAGTATGTTTTGCTACATCCTTATGCAATGTAGGCCAATAATATCTAGTTGTCAAAATCTTGTAGGCTGTCCTCTTTGTGGCAAAGTGTCCTCCGCAAGGCTCATCATGGCATGCTCGAAGGATGTCATAAGTTTCATCCTCTCGAATGCATCACCTTGTGACTTGGTCTGGTCCTGTATAAAACATGAAGCCTAAAATCTAAGAGAAGTTAAAGCTCTTTTCAACTAATAGACGACATTTTTTAGGAGAAAAGTGAGGTGGCATTCTCCCTATAGCAAGGTAGTTGGCTAAGTCTCCATACCATGGAATAAAAGAATCTATAGAAACCAAGTGCTCATCAAGGAAACTATCATCAATTATTGCAGGATCATCTGGCACTTGCAGTCGTGACAAGAAATCGGCCACTACATTAGCCTTTCCTAGTTTGTCTATGATCTTTACATCAAACTCCTACATGAGGAGTAACCAGTGTGCTAGTCTACCACTAATGGTAGGTTTATTCATTAAGTACTTGATAGTTGAATGGTCAGTATAAACAAATACTTCATAGCTTGTGATGTAGTGCCTAAATTTATTTAATGCATAAACAAATGCTAGCAACTCTTTTTAAGTAACAGTATAATTCAATTCTACCCCTTGCAAATTTTTACTAATGTAGTAAATTGCATGTTCAATAATACCTTCTTTTTGTCCCAGAACTATGCCAATAGCATAGTTAGATGCATCTGTGTGGATATGGAATGGAAGCTTCCAATCAAGTCCTCTAAGAATTGGTGTTGTTTTTAGCACATCTTTTAACTTCTGGAATGATGCTTCACATTCCTCTATCCATGCAAATTCAACTTCTTTCTTCAAAAAATTATATAGTGGTGCTGCAAGTTGGCTAAAGTCTTTTATGAATATTCTGTAGTAACTGGCATGACCAAGGAAACTTCAGACATCCTTCTACTTAACTAGTGTGGGGAGTGTGTTGATAACTACATTTTTTGCAGGGTCAACCTAAATTCCAAAAGATGAAAGGTAGTGTCCTAGGACTACACCTTCCTCCATCATCATGTAGCACTTCTCACTGTTAAGAGAGAGATTGTAATCTTGACATCTCTTAAGAACCTTTTTCAAGTTTTCTTGTGCTTCTTCAAATGTTGTGCCATTAGTTGTAAAGTCATCCATATAGATTTCAACACAATTAGCACCTATGTCAGAGAAAATACCAAGCACTACTCTCTGGAAAGTAGCAGGAGCATTACATAGTCCAAATGGTAAGACTGAATAAGAAAAGGTTCCCCAAGGGCAATTAAATGTTGTTTTGTCCTGGTCTTCTGGTGCTATTTGTATCTGATTATACCCACTAAATCCATCTAGAAATGAAAAGTACTTTTCACCCGCAAGATTTTCAAGTACTTGGTCAATGAAAGGTAGTGGAAAGTGATCCTTCTTAGAGGCTTTATTAAGTTCTCTATAGTCAACACAAACTCTCCACTTTCCTCCTTTCTTTGGAACAATTACAAGAGGAGAAACCCACTGACAGTCAGAAATAGGATAAATGAACCCTGCACTGAGAATCTTCTGCAACTTGGTCTTAACTATATCTCTTAAAGCAGGGTTAATTCTTCTTTGAGCTTGTCTCACTAGCTTGTATTCCGGGCTTATGTATATTCTATGAGTACAGAGTTTGGGATCCAACCCTTTCATGTCAGTGTAATCCCATGCAAAGGCTTGCTGACTATCCTATAAAATCTTTATAGGACTAGACATCTGGGATTCTGTGAGGTTTTTATTAACATTCAGCTCCTTTCCTGAAGCAATCTGAACTTTCTTAACTATTTCTAACATCTAAATTTCTGCTATGGATGGAGACTTTATCTCATAGGGTAGCAAGGTATGGAGATAATCAGGTGTTGCAGGAAGCGGAGATGTGGGTTGCTTGGACAATATTGTTTGAAGGGAATAGTTTGGATCATCACAAGATGACTCCTCTGAACCATATTGGTTGGTAAGAATTGCTGCTAGTATATCATCTTCTTCTTGTGATGCCATGAATGGATTTTTGTCAATGAACATTAGTTTTTGCATAGAGCTTACTTCAATGGCAACATCTCCTAAGTCTGGCCAAACAATTTGATCAAGTTCACTTTGGGGTTTTGCAGGAGAATACAGAGTTAAATTTTTGGTATTTATTCCATTTGATATGGTCATCTTCCCTAAATGGAATGCAATGCAAGCATCAACTATGGCTAACCAAGGCCATCCTAGGATTAATGGATATCCTCCTAGGGTGGCTTTGGGTGACAGGACTATAAAATCAGAAGGGTAGTCTAAGGAATCCAAAGTAACAATAATATCCTCAACCATACCATCAGGCTTAACTATGGATTTATCAGCTAACTACAATATTGTTGGTGTGTCCCGCAAACCAATGATACTAAGTTTCAACAAAACTTCTCTTGTCATAACATTAATTGATGCTCCCAAGTCAATGAGAACATTTTGAATTTGGGTACCATTTATGAAGATGGTTACCACTCGACTTTCTGGATCTGAATACTTGGGCATGACCACTTTTCTTAGCATGAGATCAGAGAGCTAGCGTAAGACATGGACAGTAACAGGGTCTTTCTTTTTCCTTCCAGGTTGTTTGATACAGGCTTCTTTAATTGCTTTGGTATAAACTAGAATTTCTTTAAGTGCATCCAACAAGGGAATCTAAACTATCATTTGCTTGAGCTAATCAATCAAATCAGTGGCTATAGGATTCTCTTTTGGAGGATTGACCTGAGATAGTCTTTGCGGATAAGGAGGATTCTTAGGCACTGGTGTAGTTTGAGCAACATGTGGAACATTGACAGGCTTGTTCACAGGTATGTCTTTAGCTTCAGCAACTTCTATGATTATTGGCTCCTTGGGTGCAGGTAGTGTAGTTCCTGATCTAAGATGAATATCATTTCCATGCAAAGAATAAGCTTGTTGCTTATTATTAGGATTTAGAGTGGGCTAAGCTGGAAGTTGAGTTGGCTTTTGAGGATTACTATTTTATATAGGAGGCGGTGGCATAATAGATTGCTGCTGAGGTGGAGGCATTAATGCTTCTTGCTGATTAGGTTGATTGGGTCCCCACTGAGGTTGTGGTTGCCAGCTACCCTAAGGTGGCCATTGGCTATTCTGTTGCAGTTGCTGATAAGAGTTATACTGTTGTTGGTATGGGTTAAATGGTGGTTGTTGTGGATAGGCTTGGTTATAGTATGGTTGTTGATTGGACCAGTTATAATTCCAATTCTGACCCTGAGGAGCATAATTTTGGGGGTTTTGGTTTGGTCAATAGCTATTATTATTATAACCAAAATTAGTCAATGGGTCTAGAGGCATACCTTGTCTCTGAGCCCATGGACACCTTTGAGCTACGTAGAAAACTTCTCCATTCTCCTCATCTATAGCTTTGAACTCAGCAAGCACATCATCTGCCTCTTCCTTCTTCCTCCTTGCTTGCATAGTATCCAGTTGGGTAGCGACATCATTAATGATGTCTTTCTTGAAGTCAGATAGAAAATTAGACAACTCCACTTTGGATACTCTTGAACCACCATTGGACTTATATGGTAGGTCTCTAAGTCCCCTACCCTTCTTCATAGTCACCTTTGAATAATTTTGACATATATTCTTTATGTCATCCCAACCTTTTTGTGTGATATCTCCTCCTGCCATTAGGTCTAGAGCCTCAATACTTCCATCATTCACACCTTTTAGGAAGAGGTGTTTCTAAGATGCCTCATTTAACTGGTGCTATGTATTATGCTATAGGTTGAACATAAATCTGGATACATAATCCTCCAGTGTTTTGTCTTCCTTCTAAGACATTTTAAAAATGTCATCACCTTTCAAATCTTGACCTCTACAGTACTCTTTATACTTGGTAAGAAACATTGTGTGCATGGCATTCCAATTTTCTATAGCATTGGCACCTAACCCCATGAACCATCTCAAAACAACTTCTTTTAGAGTTGATGGGAACAACTTTAGCTTGTGGGCATCAGTGGTATAGTCATAACTCTGGCAAAGAATATCAAATTCAAAGAGGAAGGTCTCAGGGTCCTCTGTAAGGAGGCCATAAAATTTGGGAAGTGCAGTAGTAGGTATATTTTTCAAATTTTGGTTTCCTTGCTGTTGAGGTATAGGAAAAGGAAAGGGAACCTGAGCAGCCATTCTGGGAGGAGGACCTTGTGGAGGTGGCTGATATACAACAAGAGCAAGTGGATTATCTTGATATTTAGGTTTAGCAAATAGGTCATTTAAATGAAATGATTCCTCAAATGATGAAGAGGATATGTGTTCCTGAGCATCAGCAAATGGATTTTCAAAGGGTTCTTCTTCTTCATTCTCACTTTGTGGTTCTTCAACTTGAGGATTAAATAAATCAAATGGCTCTCCTTGGTAGTTATGGGGAAGAAATATCCCAAGGTGATCTCTCCTTCTATGCATAAAAATGCTTACTTAAGTACTAAATAGATGAGACTACAACTATAAGGATTAGTTTGAACTAACACCATCCCCGGCAATGGTGCCAAAAATGCTTGGCCAAACAATAGTATCAGAAACCTAGAGAAATGGACTACCTATTTTAGGATTGAACACCTCAAATGATTCCTAAATGTATTATTTGGTCTCGTTTAATTATCAACCAGGGACGTAAACTTGGAATGGTGATTGCAAAGTATATGCTTCAAACCTCCTCTTCTAAGTCTATCTAGGAATTCAAATGCTTATGCTTTAGGAAAACTATACTAAAATTGGTAAGCAAATGTATTCTAATCAAAGCAAGAAATTACAATTAGGAACTACTCCAACTTACCATGCTACAGGAATAGGCTGACTGATTCTGGTATCAGTAGCTATAGGAACATCAGAGTTCTAAAACATATAAATGAACTCTATACTAACAAAGCAATTCACTCATCAAGTGGTCCCCCTTGAATGAGTGAATGAGAAGTACAATCAAGATGAAAGTTGCAAACTTGAACTAAACATTCTATTCATCCATAAAATGATTACACTTGATTGAAACAGTATGAAAAAGCTCTATTAAAAACTAGTTTGTTTGACTAATTTTAAAAGAGTCACAACATTTGATTATTTAAAAGAAAGCAACAACTAACTCCTAAACCTATGATCAATTCATAATTGAGGATCGGTTACAACTCATAAAGTTTCATAACAGAAACATTATTGACTATAAACATTCCTAGAATATAGTGCACACTAAATCTATGCATTGCATGCAACATAAAATATTGACTTGCTTGCGAAGATTCTACAATCTACGATTGACTTTGATGACTCCTACACCAGTATGCTGGTCTTTGAATATCCATGGTCAATTCCTGCAAAACAATCAATGTGCACATTTCCAAGCATATACATATATATCCACATCATCAATATTAGGAAAAGTTGTAAGTCTTAATTATCACTCTCGCAAATCCTATGGCTACAGGAGGTAACTACCCAAAACATAGCTTAGGAGAGAAAACATCCATTAACATGTATAACTATTATATTCACCATTCCTGTCCATGAATTTAAGCAGATATTATGTCTCTAGAGGTATCCACATTTCCAAATAATGTTCACACACACATATAACATATACATAGAAACAATAAGTTCATATGCTTAAAACCATAAATTCATGTCTATGTGCAATCAACTTGTTCTAGAAAGAGCATTAAAAGTGGTGAAAAAGATGGCTATTTAGGACTCCATCAAGAAGCACCACTATCAATAATTCATTCTAAAGCATGAGAAGTTTTATAACAAGAAGTAAAAGCATGATGAGATTGATTACCTTGAAATTTATTTTGATTATTGTTATTCATTGGCTTCTTATCAATTTGCTTTTTAAAATAATTATTGGTTAGGTGACCATCTTTACCACAATAAGTACAACGTGGTTTCCGATTTTGTTGATTATTGTTATTGTATGATGGCCTAGAATTAGACCTATTGTTTGAATGATTATAACTATTATTTGAAGAACCATTATTATGATGATTATTGTTATTGTTACAATAATTATAGTTGTTATTAGAATGGTTATTGTTATGATGATTATTATTATGATGATTAGTATGAGACTTGTTATTGTGATTTTGAGTTTTAGATTCAAAAGCATGTTCAAAAGATTTAATAGTACCAAATTGTAATAATTTTTCCCTCCTCTTGATGCAACAAATTTTGAAAAATAGGATAAGTTAAAAGAGGAGCTAAAGTAGAAATAGTAAGTTGAGAATGGATATTAGTGATAAATTGTTGAAATTCTTTAGGGAGACATTTTTAAAGAATTATAGTAATCAATCTAATATCTGTAAGAGTAACATTTAAACCATTTAACCGAGTTCTAATAGCATCAAATTTGAGAAAAAATTCATCCATAGATTTAAAATTTGTATACCTTAGGTCTTCCAAGTTGTCTTGGAGCTTAATCTTGCATGATTCAGAGGAGTTGTCGTAGGTTTGCTTCAAGATGTCGCATACTTGATGGGCTTTAGTACAGTGTCCAATTAAGACATATAGATCGGGACTGATGGAGAGTCCAATTAGACCTAGTGCTTCATCATTGTTAACTTGTCAGGCATCTTTGGCAGTTTGAGTAGCAAAGGCGATTGGTTTAGTAGTCGCATTTGTGGCAACTTCAAGTAAATGTTTAAAATGAAATAGAAAGGAAACATGTGTCTTCCATTGATGATAGTTAGAGCTATTAAGTTTAATTTCTAGAATTAGTGGACATGATGATAAGATAAAGGTAACAAAATTACAACTATGAAATTTGAACAGATTGAGATAGAGAATTTAAAAAAAATTATTAAACACTTTAACAAGAATGAGCTAGAAGGATAAAAAAAAAAGAAGATTGAATTAGTTAATAAATAGATTTAAAGAACAATGTATAGTAGGTAACTTTGATTTGTTTACACAAAAAATTAGAAACAAAAATAAAATTTAAACTTAAATACTATGATAAAATTGATAAACTTTAAAACTAAGATTAGAAAGAATTGACGAAAGAATTTTATTATGAATATATAGATTTGAATAGCTAAAATAAACATCTAAATGATTAAAAAATTATTAAAATGATATAATATTTTGAATGAAAAAATTAAAAAAAGTGATAGAATGATAACACTTAAATTGAACTCAAAAGTGAGATTGAAAAAAAATTTAATATGAAGGATTGATTTTTTGATTTATATTTAAACTAACAATCTTAATAAGAAACCAAAACAAATTAAATAACTCTAAACTGATTCTAAACTTAAGAATGACAGAGAAAATCTCAAACCATACTAGAACTAAATATGGAAGAATCTCATAATCAATTCAGAATAAATGCCTACAAGAAAAAAAATGTCTGCAACCATAGAGAAATAAGAGATCAGAGAATATGAAGAATGAACTGAAACAACAGAATGAAGAAGGTAGATGAATTAACGTGAACTATTAATTAATCATTAGATTGATTAATGCAACAAAAAACTAGTTAGAAATAGAGAAGAAGTAGGCAGAGACAGGCTACCAAATGTATGAATGGCAGAACAGTTTTAGAGCTAAAAAAAGGAAAATTCATAGTAAATTACAAAAAAAAAATGTTACTAGTTAGAACTAGGCGTTAGTTTTGCTAGATTCTACAAAGATGGAGACAAATTAGAAAATAATGGATAAAGACAAAGACATTAGAATATGACTAAGTAAGAAGCAACCCTCACTAAATTACCTAGCAAAGAGCATGTAATGTCTAATAATGACAGTAGAGAACAAACGAAATGAAATGTTTGGGTAAAACCAGTAGAGAACGAAGATGCAAGAAGGTCAAAACCTGCAGAAAAGATGTTAGGGAAAGATAAATAATGTTTTATAACAAACAATGTTTACGACAGAGAAATAACGTTAACAAATAACGTTTATAGAAGAGAACTAATGTGGTGAGATATAATACTAAGTTTATATATAAATATAAATAAAGTAAACTAGATTTAGGAACACAGTTAGATTGATATGAAACCTTAACCAAGAAAAAAAATGTTAGAGAGGAATAAAGAGTAGAGATATGACTATTGAAAAAACATACAGTCCTATTGCAGGGCCATTATCTCCCAACTTAACCATTGGATGTGGCTAAATTTCAAATATGTTTTTCAAAACCTAATTATGTACAACTCCATTGAAGCAATTGACAAGATTATGTATATTTTAAAAGTTCTTAAACATTGACTAAAGGTCTATAAAACTATCTTCAAAATGACAGTCACACATATGCAACACAATAAGAGGGAGATATGCTAGCATTGGATGCAACAGAGAAAAAAAGGAATGAACAAGAGAAAGAATGCATCACAATGAAGGATAAATATAGCAATAAAGAGGCAAAAAAATGAGTGAAAGAAGCTAAAAGCCTTCTTGCAAAAAGAAACTCTGCTAGAGCAAGGACATTTGAAATGATAAACTGAAAAATAAACAACTCAAATAGATGTCTATTAGAATCGATTAAATCCTGCACCAAATATAAGAGCACTATAATAAATAAGTAAAAAACCAGAGATATGTGGAAATCTTGGATCTTAAAAACTACAAAGCAATCATTAGCGCATATTAAAGTTATTACAGAGATGTTAGAACCTTGAAATATACAGATATACAACCTGCAAAAAGATTAGATAGATTGAAATATGATTAAGAATAAATAATAAGCTTGCAGATCAGATTGTTAGGAAGAACAAGAATGTGTGAAAAGGAAAACCCTTGCGGTTGGCTGACTGAGGGTGAGTTAGAAAAAAAAAAAAGATTTTAATGATACACAACAGAATAAGCAAATCTGAATTCTTCCCTTGTGGTTTTCCCAACTGAGGGAGAGATTAGCACTAAAAAAGACTTTGAAATAAAATTGAAAGAACTTAGTTCTAGTGGCAAGCCATCTAGAAAAAGTTAGATCTTAAAAAAAACTTGAAGAGAAATGAATAAACTTAGATTTGTAGAGAGAATGAAAGAAAATCCCTGCAAACAAGAGTTAGAACAATAAAAAATATGATTTCTTCTCCTCAATAGAGATATCTTTCAACTATTCCTGCATGCACACTCAAAACAAGGATTAAACTAGCTCTGATACCTGTTATACACTAAGTTTTGCACCCTTTTCAAGCTCTCTTGGTCTTGATAACCTAGTATAACTTTGGGATCATCTCCAGGTTGTGGGACCTTTGCTAACTGAGATGAAACCTCTAGGTTCTAGGCTAGTTCCTCTTGGATAATCACCGTAATTTTCTCCTTAACATAAAAGTAAATTCTTGAAGGGAAAGGGAAACAAGGAATGCTGAAAGGGAAATAACTGAATAAGAAAACTATCCTACTAGGTGATACACCGAAATGACATGAACATAATATATTGACCAAATTAGCATGAAGGCTCTCAGATCTAATAGAACACAATCTTCCTAAACAGGCTTGCATAAGTATTTCACAGGGAGGTCTGAACAAAAGACACAGACTATGACCTGCAAGCAAACATTCTTTTCAGTGAAAAGGCACAGGAATGAGACAAGATTTCTCTAACAAAGCCAGTATATTATACTCAATAAGGAAAATGCAGACAAGGGAAAGGCTTGAGGGCAGAGAAAATGCCATGAAAACCTCTATTAAATCTGATAAATCAATGAAAAATTATAGACTGTAGAAGCCAAAGGGTAGAAATAATGCCATGGATAACTCCTAAGAAAGGAAAACTTTGAGCTCTAAAAGCTCCAAAAGACTAATATATACATCTCCCTTTTACACGTAGGTCGGAGTAGAAAACACTTAGGGTTACATAGATTTTCATATAATAATAGAAACCCTAACTCTTTCATTTCTTATCATAAATGCATCCTTGAAATATCCTAGTTGATCAGATATATGCCTGTATGCCTCTCCAATCACCATAACTATCTCTGAAAGGTTGGCTGATCCATCCACTTCTCTGCAAGTTGGGGTTGCCATGAATGCTCAAATCAGATCTCTTGCAAATATTTTGAATTTAAAAGTATAAATGGTCACAGGTGGCACCAACCCTCCTTTTTCATTAGCGGCTGATATTTAAACCGGCATGGCTCCCCAGAAAGCAAGAATCAGGCGAGGACAACTACCTAGATCTTTGCATCATTTTCCTAACTACAACCATCCTAGAGAAATCAATTATGAGCTACCCCTTTCTCATTCACAGTTCACTGCAACAAGCTAACATGAACACTTGCAAAAAGATTCAAATGTTGGCCTCAATGGCTAATCGATCAAATTTTAAAACACAATTGTGGATCTTGTATTTTCTCAGTAGATTGAGCAGTCCTTATAATCCATCAACAGCCATAAGCCCCTTTGAAAGGTTTATGGCCACATCACCACCTCTCAGCCAATAAAAAAAATGAACACCTCAACACGAATGGCACCTCGAACCCACCGCTTTACTTACCTTTCCATCGAACAGCCATCACAATGTTATGAAGAATAAACTTTGAGCACTTTTTCATAGATGCAATGTGACAACCATAGATATAAACTGAACCTTAACTTGCCTGGATGCTGAAAACCCTGGCCCCACTAAGAAACTGCCAAGTCACCATCTTCACAACCAATGAAAATCAAACCCCTCGTATCACCTGGCAACACGGTCCTACCTATCAGACCACTTTTATCACATGGAAGATCGGACGACTGTTGTGAAGCCAGAAAGATTAACTATTGGGCAACTTTCCATGGTGGAAACACGACAACTGTCAAATATGACCGAATGTTAACCACTTCAGAATTCTAAGAAACTGGGTCCACCATGACAATTTGAAATTGATCGCAGCTACATGGATAGAAAAATGCTAACATCAGGCAGACAAGTGAAGGTGTGAAAGGTAGAAAACAACCAAGGTTTCCAGACTTCAACAAAAAGTAATGAAGAGGCTGAAAACATTGGGGGTTTTTGTATTGAGACAACTTTTATGAAACCCTTGATATAACAATAGTTATTTCCCGCAGAGCTTCAAACTTGAATATCCCCTTGTTTTTTGTGATTTAGCACATGCGCTCAAAACTAGAGCTTAGTGATAAGGAAAACAATATGAGGCTAGGGGCGCAAGCCATAAAACTTTGCAAATTTTCTTCTCAAGTTAAAACAATATTGTAGGTAGGCAAAGAGAGAAAAGATAACAAGAAGTATAACCAAGATCAGAACAAAAATGGTCACTCTCAAAGGCTGGGCTCAACCCTTGTGGGAGCCTCATTTCACTCCACTTGTGGCCAAAACAATATGATAGGAAGTTTTGGGTAACATTTTGGTGATTTATGCTGGTTGTCAACCTACTAGACATGGAAACCCGTGGCCTTGACACAATCCATTGGGCATAGGAGTCATCTTTTGAACACAAAAAATTTCTTGATAGAGAGATAGACTTGAAACCAGGAGGGACAAAAATGTGCATGAGCACTTCTTGAAAAGAAGGGAAACTAATCTAGAAAGCAGGGACACAAAACAAGGAAACATAATTACAAATTTACAAGGAAGGACTAACTTCAAAACAAGGCTTCAAGTGAAATCCATTAACTGGTATAGGCAAGGCATCTCCTCCAAGATTTGATAGTTGAAAAGCATTACACTCCTTGCACCCAGTGATAACAAATGGTCCACCCCAGAAGGAATCAAATTTTGTATGTCTGCCAAGCTTTGATCTAAACTCATCCCATTTAAGAACTAGATCTCCATCTTTGAAGCTTCTAGCCTTGGCTCTTTTATCAAAAAATTTCTTTGTTTGTATATGATGGAACTCTTTGTCTTTCATGGATTTATCTCTGAGTTCCTCTAACTCCATAAGCTGAGAATATCTGATGTGTAAGGGATCTCCTTCTTCGAATAAGACATATTGAGTGGCCAAGTCCAAAGCTAGTAATTCAATTGAAATGGACTACTTACCTTCTCTGCCATACACTAACATGTAAGGAGAATTTCTAATGATCTTTTTTGGTGTAATCCTGTCTAACCATAAGGTAAATTTCAATTTAGTATGCCAATCCCTTTGCTTTTCTTGTAGGGTGTTCTTGATTATCCTAATCAAGTTCTTGTTAGTTGATTATGCCAAACCATTGGCCTGAGGGTAGTAATTTGAACTTTTATTTAGATAAACACCATTTCTGATTGCCCATTCTGAAAGTTTAAGGCCTATGAATGCCAATGCATTATCTGATATTATGGAGTCTGGAGTGCCAAATGTATGAACTACATCATCATAAAAACTTAATATGACACTCTCATTCACTTCTTTCAAGACAACTACCTCTGTCCATCTAGTGAAATAATCTATTGCAGTGATTATCCACTTGTGGCCTGGACTAGATGGAGGATTAATCATGCCAATGAAATATATGCCCCATCTCATGAAAGGTTGCTCTGTTCTGATTGGTTGACGAGGAAGAGCTGCAAGCCTTTCTTTGGATGAAAACATTGCACATTTGATGCATTTTATCACATAATCATGACTATCCTTGAAGATAGATGGCCAATAGTATCCGGCCCTGATGATTTTAAAAGCAGTAGTCCTAGGAGAGAAATGACCTCCAGAAGGCCCATCATGAAATTCAAATAGGACATCAGCTATCTTTTCTAACTCAATGCATCTTAAAAGGACACCACTATGATCCTTTTTGAAAAGAACTTCATCTATCACCACAAAGGGAACAGATTGTAATCTATAATACCTTCTTTTTGATGAATCTAGGTCTATAGGACATTGTCCTATTTTTAAGTAATGAATCATGTTAGGCAACCAACCTACTACCTTGGCATGTTCTTTGGTAGAATGCACAACCAGAGAGGCATCTATTTGCTCTAATTTCTTTGAACTTTCATCCTCTATCAATTGCTCACAAAGACCTCTTCCTCTAACTAGTTTGGTGGTTTGGATATCAATGTCATACTCCATCACTTTGGTAATCCAACCAGCTCTCTTTTCATTTAGGTCTTTGGATAGCAAAAATTCTTTGACACTTGGATGAGTAACTTTCAAGTGTACCTTTCTATGGGTCAATAGATATCTGAACTTTTTAAAGCTTTTCACCATAGCAAGCACATATTTTTCCACAAAAGAGTACCTCTATTCATAATCCTCTAAACCTTTGCTAATGAAGGCAATAGGTTGCTCCAATCCTTCTAAATTTTCTTGGGTCAACATTGCAAATATAGCATCAAAACCTCCAAAAGTATAAGGGATAAAACACTTACTAAAATTTGGGTTTAATAGAGCAGGAGCTTCTGTCAAGGCCTCTTTGATAGCTTGGAAGTTGGCTTTCCTTTCTTTAGTCTAGTTGAAGACTAAACTCTTTTTTAACATGGTTGTCAAAGGCTTCAGTAATTCTACAATATTATGTTAGGAATAAGGTGTCTCAACCTTGGATAATTCCTATTCTTATTATTTGTTTTGTAAATGTATTTTTTGCAAATAATGTAATTAAGTGTGAGTGTATATGTCTAGTTGGCATGTTGATGTGTCACTCCACTTAATGTGTCGGCATCTTGTGCATAAGGAGATCATGACTGAAACAGTCATGACAGATTCCTATGATGCGTAAGAACTATTTAAGGAATGTGCTATGATAGGTGTAAGAGCATCTTATGACTTGGGCCTATTTGGGCACCCAAGAAGAAGTGGTTGGTGTGTGTAAGAGAATATGTCAAAAATAGGTTGGTATGATAGATTCTCTTACACTTCTCTTGTGACCATTATTTTTGGCAGATTCTATGACAAGCTATCATAGTCTATTCTAGGGATGGACGCCTATTCTTGGGATTGCATGTAACAACTATGTACATGTGGCTTTGTGCATGGGTCTTGGTGGTTGTGCCTATTTTTGGGTCCAGAGGAGTCTATATATATGATGCTACTCCTATGGGAGAGATATAATAGAAATTTAAGTCTTGTTGGCTTTGTCTCTTATTTCCTGAAAGAACTTGCATTGCAAGTGTATTGTAATCTTTGTGTTGAAGATAATAAATTGTGCAGATTTTGGAGTGCGAGGGTTTTTATCAAAAGGTTTTCCCTAGGGTATATCATTGTGTCATTCTCTATTTTTCTGTATGCATTGTATGTGGTTGCAATATCTTTGTTAAAGTAGTTAACGAATCTGAAATTGTAAGGATTTATAAGAATTTGCACAATACTCTCCTATAGAGATTAGCGTAGGAAGCTATTTCCGCACCTGAGTTTCCTTACAAGTAGTATCAGAGCTTGATCAACTTTTGATCCTAGTTGTTGGGTAGGGTTTTTTTGAGCTGATCTCAGGTTTGAGTGAGATTTTTTTGTAGAGCATTCTGAATCTTATTTGCAGATTGAGATGGCAAGTTCATCATATGGAAGAATGGAGGTGGAGAAATTTAATGGCACTAATTTTGAGTTTTGGAAACTCAAGATGGAAGACATGTTGGAAGATCATGACCTATGGGAAGCGACTTCAAGTGCTACAAGACCACTAACTATAGCTCAAGTAGATTGGGATATCAAAGACCATAAAGCTAAGGGTCTCATAAGACTCTGTTTAACCGATGCAGTCCTTCTGAATGTTCTAGATGAGAAAACCGCAAATAGTTTGTGGGAAAGACTTGCGACTGTGTATCAGGCCAAATCTCTAGTGAACAAGTTGTTCCTAAGGAAGAAGTTGTACTCTCTACGAATGGAGGAAGGTGGATCCTTAACGGATCATTTAAATGCATTTAATCTGCTGGTTGTACAATTGACATCAGCTGGTGTCAAGTTAGAGGAGGAGGATCATTGCTACACACTTTTGTGTTCTTTACCAGATTCATGGGACCATCTTGTGATGGCTCTCGGAAGCAATTTAGTCACCTTCAAAATGGATGATGTGGTGTCTTCGCTGCTATCAGAGGAGATGCGGAGAAAGGCTTCTGTTTTAGAAAAAGAAGCCCTTGCTGTTCATGGGAGATCCACTGAAAGAGGGAAGAAAAATGACAATAAGTCTGACAATAAGGGTAGATCCAAATCCCGTGGGAAGTCAAAGACTTCTAATAAGTCCAAGGCAAAATGTTGGAACTGTGATAAATCTGGGCACTTCCGTAAAGATTGCAAAGAACCGAAGAAGAAAGGTTCAGATTCAGCTTTAGAAAGATCTCAAGAAGATGGCGATGCATTCATTGCAGCTTTGGCAGCCCATGCATCTGATGATGTGTGGTTGGTTGACTCAGGTGTATCTTTTCACATGACATCTCATCAAAACTGGTTCTCAAAATATGAAGAGTTCGATGGTGGAAAGGTGTACTTGGGTGATGATTCTCACCTAAAGATAGTTGGACATGGAAGGGTCACTATCAAATTTCCTGATGGACGAGCAAAGAGAATCAATGGAGTTATGCACATTTTGGGTTTGGCATGAAACCTATTATCTGTAAGTATGCTGAATGATGTAGGTGTGCAAGTTGTTTTTTTGAAAGAAGGATGCAAGATGATGAGAGGATCGATAGTGCTTGCAAGGGGTACTAGGAGAGGTACCTTATTTCAGCTAGATGCATCTATTCCTCTATGTAATAGTTCTTCATCCTCACCATCTGAACAAGCAATGAAGAATTCTGTGGCTATTAGTTTTGATGGTAGTGCAAATACTTTGGAAGGTAAGCTTCCTGTAGAACAGACAATGTTGTGGCATATGAGATTTGGCCACATTGGTGAAAAGGGTCTCAGACCCCTGAAAAATAAAAATCTCATTGAGGGGTTAAATGATTGCAATCTCAAGTTCAACTTCTGTGAACACTGTATCTATGGTAAACAAAATCATGGTCATTTTTACTCTAGTTCTCACAAATCTTCTGATGTATTTGGTCCTGTAAAAGTTCCTTCAATCTCCAAGTCTATATTTTTTGTATCTTTCATAGATGATTACAGTAGAAGGACATAGATTTATTTCCTTAAAAGTAAGACACAAGTCTTTAGTCGGTTCAAGGAATTTAAAGCTCTTGTAGAGAATCAGACTAGTAAGAAGATTAAGTGTGTGAGAACTGACAATGGTGGTGAGTTTTGCTCAACAGAGTTTGAACAGTTCTGTAAAGAACAAGGTATCGAAAGGTATAAGAAAACTCCTTATACCCCACAGTAAAATGGAGTTACAGAGAGAATGAACAGGACACTGATGGAGAAGGCTAGGAGTATGCTTAGTGGAGCTGGTTTAGAACAAAGGTTTTGGGCCGAAGCTGTGGCCACTACTTGCTATTTGGTTAACAGATCTCCTACATCAGCCCTTGTTGGTAAGACACCCATGGAGGTGTGGTTTGGTAAGAAGCCTTCAATTAGAAATCTTTGTGTTTTTGGTTGTGAAACTTATGCACATGTTCCAAAGGAGAAAAGATCTAAGTTGGAAAACAAAGTTGTTAAATGTATTTTCATCGGATACAGTGCTGGTGTGAAAGGATACAAGCTTTGGGATTCCGTGACTAGTAAGGTGTTGTATAGTAGAAATGTTATTTTCAGAGAGCTAACATCTTCTCCTATTGTGCCACAACCAAATGAAAAAGAAAAGGAAAAAGATATTGTTCAGTTGCCTCCTACCCCTGAGAAGACTGAACAGAGAGACCATATTGGGTCTAATGATGAGGAGAGCTCTAGCAGCTCTGCTAGTTTAGAAGAAGAGGAAGAACAACCTCAACCTCAGTCCTTGAGGAGATCCACAAGAGAAAGAAAGCAACTAGAAAGGTTTGGTTATTCTATGTTAGATTCCAGTTGTGCCTTTTCTTTGATTACTAACACTGATGAGCCTAGATCTGTGAAAGAGGCTTTGGGCATGGAAGATGCAGGTTCCTGGATTGAGGCTATGGATGATGAGATGGCTTCATTGGAGAAAAAAAAAACTTGGGACCTTGTACCTTTTCCTAAAGGGAGAAAATCTTTTGGTTGTAAATGGGTGTTCAAGAAGAAATTCTGTGCAGATGGCAGTGTTGAAAGGTATAAAGCTAGATTGGTTGCAAAGGGGTATTCACAGGTAGAGGGAATAGATTATGGTGAAATATTCTCTCCTATTGCAAAGTTGACATCCATTAGATTTCTGTTATCTCTTGCTGCATCATATGATTTAGAGATAGAACAGATGGATGTGAAGACAACTTTCCTTCATGGTGATTTGGAGGAAGAGATTTATATGTCACAGCCTGAGCACTACATTGTTAAAGGTAAAGAATCCTTAGTTTGTAGATTAAAGAAATCTCTATTTGGTTTGAAGCAATCTCCTAGGATGTGGTACCTTAAGTTTGATGCCTTTGTGTTGTCAATTGGATTTGTAAGATCAAAATCAGATCATTGTGTTTATTTCAGAGTTGAAAATGATCGCATTCTTATTGTTGCATTATATGTTGATGATATGTTGCTGTTTGTGAAGGGTAAGGGTATGATTTCTAATTTTAAATCTCAGTTGTTAGCACAGGTTGAGATGAAAGATCTTGGGGCAGCTAGGTACATCTTGGGTATGGAAATCAGTAGAGACAGGTCTAACAAAAAACTTTGGTTGAGTTAGAGTAAGTATGTGAAGTCTGTGTTGGACAGGTTCAGCATGGCAGATTGTAGACCACTATGTGTTCTTATTTCTGTGGGAACAAAGTTATTTGTAGATAATTGTCCAAAATCTCCTAGTGAGGTGGAGGACATGAGTAGAGTACCTTATGCTAGTGCAGTTGGCAGTCTTATGTATGCTATGGTCTGTACTAGACCAGACATTGCCCAAGCAGTGGGAGTCCTGAGTCGGTTTATGGCTAATCCTAGATGGGTACATTGGGATGCAGTTAAGTGAGTATTCAGATATTTGAGGGGTACATCAGATTACTCCATATGTTATCATGGTAACTCTTCTAGATCTCCACATTCAGTTTGTATTCATGAGTTTGTGGATTCAGTTTGGGCAGGTGATATTGACAGTAGGAGATCCACCAGTGCTTATGTGTTCACTATGTTTGGTGGTGCCATCAGTTGGATGAGTAAGCGAGAACCTGTGGTTGCTTTGTCCACTACAAAAGCTTAGTACATGGCTGCTACTCATGCTTGTAAAGAAGCCATTTGGCTTAGAAGATTGTGTTCTAATGTTGGTGTTGATGCAGAACAAATTACTATTTGGTGTGACAGTCAAAGCGCTATTTGCCTTGCAAAGAATCCAACTTTCCATGCTAGAACGAAGCACATTGATGTGCAGTTTCACTTTGTGAGAGATATGGTGGAAGATGGAAAGGTAAATTTGGAGAAGTTAGATACTATGAAGAATGTTGTAGATGCATTAACAAAACCAGTGGGCACTAAGAAGTTTAGATGGTGTTCGGAGTCTATGGGCCTTTTGGCCTATAGTGGTTAAAGTTCCTGTTATGTTCTTGTTGCTCTTACAAGGTGTTCGACAAGTGGGAGAATGTTAGGAATAAGGTGTCTCAACCTTGGATAATTCCTATTCTTATTATTTGTTTTGTAAATGTATTTTTTGCAAATAATGTAATTAAGTGTGAGTGTACATGTCTAGTTGGCATCTTGATGTGTCACTCCACTTAATGTGTCAGCATCTTGTGTGTAAGGAGATCATGACTGAAACGGTCATGATGGATTCCTATGACGCGTAAGAACTATTTAAGGAATTTACTATGACAGGTGTAAGAGCATCTTATGACTTGGGCCTATTTGGGTGCCCAAGAAGAAGTGGTTGGTGTGTGTCAGAGAATATGCCAAAAATAGGTTGGTATGATAGATTCTCTTACACTTCTCTTGTGACCGTTATTTTTGGCAGATTCTATGACAAGCTATCATAGTCTATTCTAGGGATGGACGCCTATTCTTGGGATTGCATGTAACAACTATGTACATGTGGCTTTATGCATGGGTCTTGGTGGTTGTGCCTATTTTTGGGTCCAGAGGAGTCTATATATATGATGCTGCTCCTATGGGAGAGATATAATAGAAATTTAAGTCTTGTTGGCTTTGTCTCTCATTTCCTGAAAGAACTTGCATTGCAAGTGTATTGTAATCTTTGTGTTGAAGATAATACATTGTGCAGGTTTTGGAGTGCTGGGGTTTTTACCGAAAGGTTTTCCCAAGGGTATATCATTGTGTCATTCTCTATTTTTCTGTATGCATTATATGTGGTTGCAATATCTTTGTTAAAGTAGTTAACGAATCTAAAATTGTAAGGATTTATAAGAATTTGCACAATAATCTCCTATAGAGATTAGTGTAGGAAGTTGTTTCCGCACCTGAGTTTCCTTACATATTAGGCAAGAAATGCCTAACAAAGTTAATCCTTCCTATGAAAGATTGAAGAATTTTCTTGTGATGTGGCTAGGGTAGCTCTAAGATAGCTGCAATCCTTTGAGGGTCTACTGTAATTCATTTCTTGGATACTACATATCCTAAAAATTTCCCCTCATGAACTGCAAACATACATTTCTTTGGATTAAGAGATATCCCAAACTCTCTACACCTTTCAAAAAAATTTCTCAAATGTTTGATATGATCTGCTGCATGTTTGGAATAGACAGTTATGTCATCTAAGTAGACCAGTACAAACTTGTATATGAGGCTTTTAAAGGCTATATCCATTGCATTTTGAAAAGTAGAACCTACATTTGACAAACCAAAGGGCATCTTTTGATAAGCTGTGGTTCCCCACTTGGTTGTGAATGCAGTCTTGTATTGGTCCTTTTCATTAACTAGGATCTGATTATATCCTGAATAGCCATCCAATAATGAGAATCTCTCGAACCAAGAGACACATTGCCAGATTTGTCCCATAGAGGGTAATGGATGGAGATCTTTTAAGGATGCTATGTTGAGATCCCTAAAGGCAACACATAACCTCAAATCCCCATTCTTCTTCCTGATAGGAACAAGGTTGGAAACCCAACTAGTATGCTTGATGGGGTAGATGATACCACTTTCTATTAATTTGAGCACTTCTCTATGCATAAGTGGCTCAAGCTTGGGATTAACGGTCCTTTGTTTTTGCCTTACTAGTTTGGCATTAGGCTCTAGTTCAATGGTGTGTTGAGCAAGGGCTAGATTAAAACCTTTAAGATCTTCATATTGCCATGCAAATACATCACTGAATTCTTTAAATAATTGGGCATAAGCCTACTTTTCTAAATCAGTATTTACCTTTCCAAATTGTAAGCTTTTACCTGGTTCCAACTTCAATTCAACACAATGTTCTTGTTGAACCACCAGGCCAACTTTGTTCTTCTTAACCTGATCAAAATTGTTGAAGACAACTTCTAAGGTGACAAGACCTCTATGCATCTTATTTGACTTGAGCTAGATTATTTGGTCACCATAGCTCTGATATAGCCTATCCTAATTATGTTGTGAGAAGACATCTTCTTCAAACAAGAACTACAGGATTTGTTCATCACTATCAAACACTTGCCAATTAACATTTTTATTAGGAATAGAGGGTCTAACAATCACTTTAATGTGTTGCTAGTCCCTTTCTTTTGAAACACTATTAGGAAAATCATACTGAGATCCAACAATAGCTAACCTGTCTGCATTTTTATTTAACTTCCTAGGGATGGCAACAATATTGAAAGTACAAAAGTCCTCTATTGCATCCCAAAATCTATGTTTGTATGCTTTCATGGTGTCATTTTTTGTTGCACTTATCCCTCTCACTTGGCTGACTACTAAATCACTATCACCATAAACTTTTAGGGCCTTGAGCCCTTTCTTCCTAGCCCACTCCAGTCCATTCACTAGACTTTCATACTTTACAATGTTACTCATGCAAGAGAAACTGAATTTGAAAGTTGTATAGTGTCTTTCCCCTTTCGGGGACACTATCATAGCACCACCACTAGAGCCATGTCTACTTCTAGCACCATCAAAAAACAATTCCCAAACCTGATTTCTCTGATCTTCTAAATCAGTGTCTTCTTTGAGAAGGTTTGGCTCCATGGGTCCACTTTCTTCTATCAAATAACTTCCCAAACTAGCATCCCAAATAACATTTTCTTGGGCCTCTGAAGCCTTTTCTGATTCTCATTCATGTAGTAAAATATCAGGGATATTTTCTATGTTAGTGTTTTCTTCTATGATAATTGGGAAGTCATTGCTATCAAGTGCAAGACAACTTGTATTAATCACATTGGACACATATGGTTCTATATGGTGTGTTGCCAATGATTCAGATTTAATGGTAACCTTGGTCCCATATCTTGTGTGGAAGAGCATGTGAGACCAGTCAAAAGAAAGGTAGCCTCCTATCTTGGTTGTAAACTCCCTTGATAGACATATGGAAAATAAAGCAAGGAGATCTATGATATATATATCAAGTAGGATGGAGAAATTAGGACTTGCATGGATGATTAGACTGGTGTCCTTGGCTACACCTATTTTATTAACTAAGGATCCATAAAGTTGTTTAACGTTCTTTTGAAAGGGTTCATATTTAAGTCATAATTGGTCAGCCACCCTTTTTGGCATTACAGTGCTAGTAGCTCCACTATCTACCATACAGTTATGTACTAACTATTTTCAATTATTTAAAGATACATAAAAGGGAGGTGGTTTTAAGTTCCTTCCTTGAATGGTATTTTCTTTGGAGTTTCTACTTGGAGCCTCCTTTTCTTAATCAATGTTGACCAACACTAGCTTTGTTGCATCATTTGTAGGTTGAGGAACTGTCATTTCCCCCATGGCCTTCTTCAAAATCTTAGGTTGCCCTGGAATAGCCAAAGAGTCCCATATAAACATAGTAATGTTCACCTTCTTTATATTGTCTATGATGATGAAAGGTGTCATAGTGTGTACTCTTTGTTGTGCTTTTACTATGATAGGCTCCACCTCTTTGAGAGGTTGGCCTTCTTTGCTTGCAATGACCAGAGCCTTCTTCAATATGGTAGGAGTAGATAGTCGTAGTGGTTCTGCAGATGTAGTAGCTTTAATCCTAGAATCTACTCGCTCCATTTCTTGGGCTCTTCTCTTTGACCTTGTGTTGGCAGAAATGGAAGATTCAACATTGACTCCATTGAAGTCTTGTTGCTCCCAATTGAAAAGAGTAGTCCCATTATTCTGCGCTTCTTGCTGAGGAATTGATCCACTAAAAGAGGCCTCTGATTGGGCATGTGAGGCATTCTGAACCATTAGAGCTTGGTTCATCCATCCATTTGAACATGTGGTCTAATTATGAGGCTGATTACAAGCTGGAAAGCACCATTCATTGTCCAAGGCTAGATTGTTTTGGCTAGGGACCATATCTCTGACTGGATTTGTATAATTAAGGGGCATTGGGTTATATGGCTAGAAAGGTCTTTAATTAAAATTTTTCCTTTGTCCCTGGTAACCTCCTTGGTATGGTAGCCTAATCTGCTGATAAGATTGTCCCTTATTTTGATATTGTTGATTAGGACCCTGACCTTGTGGCTAAAAGGGTCATCAGAATCCTTGCCCTTGCTTCTTTAGATTTTTCACCTCTTTAGTTAAAGTCTACAGTAAATTTGTCATTTCTTGTTGACTATTTTAGTGACTATTTTTCATTTCTTGTAGTTCTTGAGAGAAACTTGACTTTAACACCTTACTGCTAGTACTAGCTTGAGGTTCTAATATGGTGGGAATAGGGGTAAAAGGAGGTACCTATAGAGGTGCAATGGGCTGAAGGTTAGGAAAGATGGGTATGGGTGGTTGTCTTGCTATCATGCTTACTTGGATTAAACAATTTTCAGCCCTGACGGTTGTGTCAAAAGCATGGGGTAAAAAGGTACCTCCCATAGATTGGATGATGATAGAGATCTAATTATTCAATCTTTGCAAGAAGTATAAGAAAGCATGATCGACTGATGGCCTCACTAAGACTAGAATTCTATTCCATGTCTTGAGAAATATGTTATTATAGTCTATCATTTTCTCTTGAGGGTCTCTCTTTATGGTTGTTAACTGCTCAACTAAGCATAAGTTGTCTGATTTGTCTTCAAAATGTTTACTTAATGCATCCCCTAATCCATCCTGTGAATTGATAGAACCAACAACTAGAGTTCTAAACAATTCAAGAGCCTTACCTTTGGGAAAAGTGGCTAACTAATTAGTGGCCACATCTTCCTGAGTTATATTATGTATACTAAAGATAGTGGTCAAATCTCTTATATGTTCAAAAGTTGTTGTTTGTCCTTCACCTATGAAATCAGGTAGAATTTTTAGTGCTACCAGGGGCACATCATGATGTTGAATGAAGTTTAATGGACTGCCTTGGTTCAAAGGTGCAAACGCAAACTACCTAGCCATTGTAGGAGCTGAAATTTTCTGAGTAGCAACTGAATGAGTTGTACTTGATGTTGGATCTTAATCCTCTTCTAAATCCCTAGTTAGAGATCTTCCTCTTCTTCTAAGATGAAAGGACAAAAGTATCCTCTCTGAAGTATCAGGTGGTGTAGACTATACTCTCCCTATAGGGGATGTTCTTTAAGACAACCTTCTTCTATATTTTCTTTTTGGGGGCAGCTCCAAGAATTCAGTGGGCTTTGAGCTCCTTGTCCCTATCTTTCTTGTAAACTTTGAACCGAACCGTCCTGGATCCTTACACCAGGGGAGTTGCCAGATATACTTGATAGAGAAACTTATGAAAGGTGTGTATTATGCAGTCAGTATATTAGAGATAGCATAATCTTTTGAAGATGAACTTCATTTGTTATGGTCCCACTAGGCATGCTAGAACTGTTATACACTAAGTTTTGCACCCTTTTCAAGCTCTCTTGGTCTTGATAACCTAGTATAACTTTGGGATCATCTCCAAGTTGTGGGACCTTTTCTAACTGAGAAGAAACCTCTAGGTTCTAGGCTGGTTCCTCTTGGATAATCACCTTAATTTGCTTCTTGACATAAAAGTAAATTCTTGAAGGGAAAGGGATAGAAGGAATGTTGAAAGGGAAATAACTAAATAAGCAAACTATCCTACTAGGTGATACACCGAAATGACATGAACATAATATATTGACCAAATTAGCATAGAGGCTCTCAGATCTAATAGAACACAATCTTCCTAAATAGGCTTGCATAAGTATTTCATAGAGAGGTCTGAACAAAAGACACAGACTGTGACTTGCAAGCAAACATTCTTTTTATTGAAAAGGCATAGGAATGACACAAGACAGCTTGGGATGAAAAAACTCTACAAAACATATCTAAATTAGATCAGACACAATACAATACAAATAAGCTAAAAGAAAGAAGGGCTATGGAACTCCAAGATTTCTCTAACAAAGCCAGTATATTATACTCAATAAGAGAAATGCAGACAAGGGAAAGGCTTGAGGGCAGAGAAAATGCCACAAAAACCTCTATTAAATCTGATAAATCAATGAAAGATTACATATTGTAGAAGCCAGAGGGTAGAAAGAATGCCATAGATAACTCCTAAGAAAGGAAAACTCTGAGCTCTAAAAGCTCCAAAAGACTAATATATACATCTCCCTTTTGCACACAGGCCAGAGTAGAAAACACTTAGGGTTACATAGATTTTCATATAATAATAGAAACCCTAACTCTATCATTTTTTATCATAAATGCATCCTTGAAATATCGTAGCCGATCAGATATATGTCTGCATGTGTCTCCAATCGCCATAACTATGTCTGAAAGGTTGGCTGATCCATCCACTTCTCTACAAGTTAGGGTTTCCATGAATGCTCGGATCAGATCTCTTGCAGATATTTTGAATTTAAAAGTATAAATAGTCACAAGTGGTGCCAACCCTCCTTATTCATCAATGACTAGTATTTCAACCAGCATGGATCTCCAAAGGGTAAGGATCAGGCTGGAATGACTATCCAGATCTTTGCATCATTTTCCTAACTACAACCGTCCTAGAGAAATCAATTATGAGCTACCCCTTTGTCATTCATAGTTCACTACAAAAAACCAACATGAAACCTTGTAGAAAGATTCAAATGTCAGCCTCAACAGCTAATCGATCAAATTTTAAAACACAGTTGTCGATCTTGTATGTTCCTGATAGATTGGGTGTTCCTTATAATCCATCAACAGCCATAGGCCCCTTTGAAAGGTCTATGGCCACATCACCACCTCTCAACCAATTAAAAAAAATGAACACCTCAGCATGACTGGCAACTTAGACCCACTTCTTTACTCACCTTTCCATCGAATGACTTTCACAACGCCATGAAGAATAAACTTCGAGCACTTTTTCATAGCAGCAATGTGACAACCATAGATATCAACCGAACCTTAACTTACGTGGATGCTGAAAACCCTAGCCCCACTGAGAAATTGCCAAGTCACCATCTTCACAACCAATGAAAATCAAACACCTCAGATCACCTAGCAACATGGTCCCACTTGTCAGACCACCTTTATCACTTGGAAGATCGGACAGCTATTGTGAAGCCATAAAGATTAACCACGGGGCAACTTTCAATGGCAACAATGCCACAACTATGAGATATGATGGAATGTTAACCACTTCATAATTTTAAGAAACCCAGTCCACCACGGTAATTGGCAATTGATCGTAGCTATGTAGATAGAAAAATATTGACGTCGGGCAGAGAAGCGAAGGTGCGAAAGGTAGAAAACAACCAAGGTTTCTAGACTTCGACAAAAAGTAACAAAGAGGCCGAAAACATCAAGGGTTTTTGTATTGAGACAACTTTTATGAAAACCCCAACATAAGAATAGTTATTTCCCGCAGACCTTCAAACTTGAATATCCCCCTATTTTTTGTGATTTAGCACATGCGCTCAGAACTGGAGCTTAGTGATAAGGAAAACAATATGAGGCTAGGGGTGCAAGCCATGAAACTTTTCAAATTTTCTTTGCAAGTTAAAACAAGATTGCAGGTAGGAAAAGAGAGAAAAGATAACAAGAAGTATAACCAAGATCAGAACAAAAATGGTCACTCTCACAGGCTGGGCTCAACCCTTGTGGGAGCCTCATTTCACTCCACCTGTGGAAAAAATTGTATGATAGGAAGTTTTGGGTAACAATACCATGTTAGAGTAATAAAATAAAAAGGAAAAGGTAAGGAAAGAATCCAAGAGAGAGTGCAATGGAAGAGATATACCAAATACTTGAGAGAGAGAGAGAGAGAGATAGAGAGATTTTCCTTCGAGAGATCAAAAACAAGCTCATAATAATTCTCCAAGAACACAAGGATTTGAAACGGGAAAAGAAAAGAAAAACCACTTGTGAATTATGAATGAGGCTCAAAGCCAAAAGAAGGAGGAAGAATTAGAGCTCAAAGCACATTAAAATATGAGAGAAAGAATGAGAGAATAGAGAAGACTAATTGAGCAAGTGTGTGAGAGGCATCTCTTTAAGTAGAGATGAGTGGAGGAGTTTGCATGTAACTCTCATCTTAGATGAATGCCACATTCATGTTGTGTGTGAGATTCCTCTTAAGGAGGAATATCTATTTTCCTTATTAAAAGAATTACAAATATGACATGTCCTCCCACTCTTACTAGAGGACAAAAACAATAGGATACCTTGGTTTATCCTTTAAATACATATTTTACCAAGGAAAGATTGAATTCTAATAGGATCCAATAAACCCTTGAAGATTTATAATTGGAATATGTTATAGAATCAAGGATGTCTTTACAAATGCAACTAATATACACTTTCCAAATCCAAGATCTTCAATGAGTGTATGCTTGATCACTTTAATGGAGAAGGAGAGGAAGAAGGGTGGAATGTGGATCCTCTTTCTTTCTTGTGAATTCCTCTACTTGGCCACCATAGAAGAGAGAAACTTGCAACAATAAGAGATGATTGCCTTTGAATGGATCTAAAATGGAAGGAAACATGGAAATTTTGAGTTGGAAGCCTTGTCTTTAAATCTTGAATTGAAAAGATCACTTGAATTCACCAATAATTATTTGCACATAAAGTTGATTTCTTGAACATGTGTGTGATGAGATATTATGGATAATCATGGATGTCAAAATGAGGATCTTACATTTCCTTTTATAGTCAATTCAGGATCCAAAATTGATAGGCTGAAAATGATCAAGAGTGGGAAAGGAAATATCCTCAAATTAGGCCCATATCCCATTAAAAAAAACCTAAAGATGACAAGACTAAACTAGGTTGGCCTTATCTAGGACTAGGCCAAATTCAGCCTAGTCCCAGAGAGGTACATTTTTAAATGGCCTTTGAGATGTGGGAAGATTTGATGTCAAAGTAAATATGGGAGTAGGAAATCGAGCATAAACACAGCCGGGTATAGTAAATCACTAAAATAGGGCCCAATAGGTCCTACAACATCTAAATGAATGGTGCTAACTTTTTAGGATAGTAAATTTAGCCCCCACTTTAGTGGGAGTATGCAATAAACTCATGCTCACGATAAACTAGATCAACTATATAATATGATCTTGGGTAAAAGCACAAAGTTGTGTCACATTTCAGGGTAACTTATTAGTATAGATGAATTTGAGTATTTGTAATGAAAAATTAATTCTGGTTAAACATATGGTCTAGCTAGATTCATTCTAGCTAAGTTAGATAAGTGCTTCAACTTTTCCAATTGGAAATATCTATTAAATGCATGTTTTATAGAAATTTTGGTCCAATTATCAAAGTGTAAGAGTTTGTAATTATAACATAATAAACCAAGGATCTAGAGGTTAAAGAATAGCACAAATACAAGAGAGATGATATGAACAAGAATATACTTGTATTAATGATGTAATGATTAAATTAAATATACAGAATATACCTATTTATATAGGAAACGTAATAGGATACAATGATAAGAAGTTAGATATCACCTATGCAAGGTGTAAGCACATGTCCACCAAATGTAGATCATTATCCATTATGAAATGAAGTATGTGTCATAGTATGAGGATGATAATGTGATATGTGCACTAAAGGTGGATCTCACACCTAAAGTGGAATTTCTCCTACATCATGTGCATAATTAAGGTGCAAACTCCTAGGTGTCTCAATGAAAAACTACGATACAATGCATTATCCTAAGTAATATTAAGTAAAGTGTGATTAGGAATATTTAATTACACCAACACCCCCCCTTAAGTGCAACTTAGGGTAATGCACTTAAACTCACAATGTAAGATGGGTCCTGGCTACTTGGATATGTTAGGTACACATGTACAATATGCAATGAAATACATCAAATGAAAACTCTCATAAAGTAGAGAAAGAGAGAAAGCCTCGTGGGAAAAACCCTCCTGTAAAAAGAGAGAAGAAAACATAAGATGCATGGATGGATGGAGTACTCAAGACCCCCTAAGAACTACATACAACATATATATATATATAGATAATTATCCTCCCATAAGAAGAATAGTTGGATACATGATAATCCCCATGTAGTGAAGAAGCTCCCATGTTGATGAAGAGTACCTACAAACAAAAGATTAACCAATGCCTAAAAGAAACATGTCTCCCCTTAGGAAGAAATAGACACATCAAATGATGAAGAATCCAATCCATATACAAATAGGAGGAAGAAGATTAAGGTCTCTATGTATGCATCTCTAAAGATTGAATAGGTCTCTCCAAGATCAAAGGATCTATCATATCATGTGATAAACTAGGTGAAGGAGAAGAACCATGAATACCAGTCTTGAAAGAAGGTGAAGATGTATCTCCAACTGTGATGCTATCATCAAAGAAAAGAGAAACACCCTCAGCTATGTCTCCCAAATATGCATTATGAGAATCAAAAAAAATGTTGAAAATACATCCAAGTAGTCATCACATTCTACAAGATCTAAAGTACTATGATCATCTTGTTGAATAGTAGATCCCATGTCTAAAGAAGCAAATGGTGGAGGATTAAGAATCTCAACACTTGTCTCAGCAACAAATTTATTTAAGTGTCCAAATTTATCCTCAGATAATTCTCCCTTGGTAAAGGGATGTGTACATCATGAATATAATCATCTTCATCAATAAATGTGAAAAGGAATCCTTGCAGTGTGATGTATGATCAACAACTCCCATAGCTATGACATCTCTAGTCTTCATGTCCCTAATGTAGACATAATCAGGAGTGAACTCAAAAATTTTACCTTGTTCCCCATGAGTAATTTAGTAAATAGAAATAAGATTAGTGGTCAAGGATGGTACATAAATAACATCATTAAATATTCCCTCTCCCATAGGAATAGAACCTTTCCCACAAAACCTCATGTATGTATCGTTACCCATCAATATATTATGAGAATTACAAGACTCAATAGAAGGAAAAATATCCATAGATGATGTCATATGATGTGATGCACCTAAATCAACTAGTCATTTACCTTTCTCAGGATGAGTGGAAGAAAAAAGTTCTTGTCCTTTACCTTCATCCTTGGATGATGATGGAGATGTAGAAGCTACCAAATGTGTAGGAGTAGACACTAGTGAAGGAAACTTAATATTTTTCTTTTGAATAATGTGAGTGAGCTCATAGATCTTCTTGTGAAAATATTTATGCTCATCATGTCCTAGCTTTTTACAATATGCACATTTATCCCTCTTTCTTCTAGATGATTCCTCTCTTAAAGAGGAATTAGATTCAAAAGTAGATTGTGAAGGAGATTCATTACCTTTTTCATGAGGCTTAGGATCCTTATGTTTCTTCTTTCCTTTCCCATTATAAGCCTTTGAAGTGGATTCATTTGCAAGAAATGCATGATGTGTTGAAGACTTCAATTGACCCATGTGTGCTAACTATTTTTGTTCCCTTGTGAATTGAGCTATAAATTCATCAAGAGAAGGAAATTTGTATGCTCTACCTCATGCAGTGGCATCCTAGCTTATTTCTCAATGCCTAAAGATTATGGCAGTCTCGGTAAATGTCTGGTGGATTTCAGTGGATGTTAGTCACTCAATGACTTGGTGTATTGTTGCTCGGTGCTCGGTTACCGATGGGGTCTTGGTGTTGATACCTGTTGCTTAGTCACTAAAGTGGCTCAGTTAATGGAGGACTTCGTTGCTGAAGGGAGATCGGTCATGGAAGGAGACACAACATTTATGGTGCTCAGTAATGCTTGAGGAGCTCATTTGGTATGGTTGCTCGGTATATTTCCTCATGCACGGTAGTTTGGCTTACCAAAAAATGTTCTTGGAGATTCATCTTGGCCAAATGGTGCATTTAATCTGGGTCACATTCCTCAATTTATTGATTAACCATTGGATTTATGGGGACCTAGATCTGGCATGTTGCATTCTTCTATGTGGATTTGGAGGTTGACTTGGTGAATTAGATATTTGTGAAGTTATTTGTGAGACGACTGATGTTTGGCATTTAATATTTGTATCCTTTGGAAGCTAACTAGCTTTTGGGATTTAATTGTTTGTAAAGCTAACTTGTGTCTGGAAATTAGTATTTAAGGAGATGTTTGGTAGTTGTTTAGGATTAGCAGATGGTAGTGGATCTGTGAAAGCATGAGTTGTTGAGGAGCAGAGATTTAGAGTTAGATTATAGATCTAGCAAACTTAGTATCTTCTGAGCTTAGGTAGCAAAAGATTTCTTGGTGACCTACGGGTACAAGTTTAGATTCTTGGAGCACCTACCAGTGTCCTATTGTGTTGTAGACCTAGGCTAGCTAAGAGTGGTGAAGTTGTGGAAAAGATCTTGCATGATCTTGCAGATCAGATTGTTATATGATAGTTTGCAATAACAGATCTAGTGGTCGAGACTTGGAGATAAGGAGATTGCTTGGAAGGTTGCGAGTACAAGTGTAGATCTACCTTTGGTTTTCCATCAGTTGCTGATTGTTTCAAGACTGAGCTAGCTAAAGGTGTACTAGATCTTGTGTGTTCTTGTAGAACTATTTATTTCTTTTAAATTGGCTATAACCGGGAAGGCCTTACAACCTGACACATTTCATGTAATCAGTTAGTTGATGAATAAAGACACTTGTTTTCTCTCAAACCTGATGCTATTTTTATATAATTCCACTATGTGGTGGTTTGGCTGCAAGTTTGGATAGTAATTAATTGGATCCTCAATCCTTGACTGCATCATGTGGTATCAGAGTAGAGTTTGATCTTGTTGGAGTAGAAGGTTGACTTACCAAGGCTGATCTTGCGAAGTTGATCTTGTTGGTGGAGAGATTGTGTGCAATCTAAGTTGCAGATCCATGGTGCTGCACTTATGAAAACATGGCCTAGTTGTTCATGTGATGTGACAGGTTGTGATCTGACTTACATACAAATTGGAGATTGTGACAAGGTGGTCAATGTTGGGTTTGTTGAGGAGATTGGTTTTCATGTTTAGTTGGTTGTGCCTCACATAGAAATTGTAGAGCATCTGGTTGTTCTTGATCAAATTATTGTTGGTATGGGGTTACCTTCTATTATACACCTTCCTAATGTTAGTGTTACCAACCTATTTTTGTCTGGTGTTATGGTGCTGATGTTGTTTGGTAGTTGCAGACTTGTGTTGCTGGTTGACAATAATAAGTCTGATGATGAGATTCTAAGATGGGATTCTTCCTTGATCCTTGGTGATGGGTTGAAGGCTTGGTTTGTTCTTGATGTTGGACATGCTAATTGGTTAAGTGGAAGATTTCTTCTCTTTCCTGTGATGGAGTGGAAACCTTTGGTGAAGATGAAGTGGAGTTGGTGGTTTTAAGATGTTCCCTTTGGTGAGAAAGTGTGGGACACACTTTTCTTTGTACCCTGGGAGTCTTATGTAGTAGCATCCTGGCTTATTGCTTGGTGCATGAAGATTCTCATGGAAGTCTTGGTAAGTGTCTAGTGAATTTTGGTGGATGTTTGTCACTTGGTGACTTGGTGTGTTGTTTCTTGGTGCTCGGTTACCGATGGGGTCTCGATGTTCATGCCTGTTGCTTGGTCACTGAAGTGGCTCGGTCACTCAAGAACTCGGTCACTGAAGGGAGCTCGATCATTGAAGGAGACTCAACATTTCTTGTGCTTGGTAATGCTTGAGGATCTCGGTTGGTATGGCTGCTTGGTATATTTCCTAACACTTGGTAGTTTGGCTTACTGACAGATGTTCTTGGAGATTCATCTCGGCCGATTGGTGCATTTAATCTGGGTCGCATTCCTTCAGTTATGGATCGACTGTTGGATGTGTGGGGACCTATATCTATCATGTTGCATTCTTATATGTGGATCTAAAGGCTGACTTGGTGAATTAGATATTTGTGAAGTTATTTGTGAGCCGACTGATGTTTGACATTTAATATTTGTATCCTTTGGAAGCAGACTGGATTTTGGGATTTAATTGTTTGTAAAGCTGACTTGTGGCTAGTAATTAGTATTTAAGGAGATGTTTGGGTAGTTTTTTAGGAGTAGTAGATGGTAGTGGATCTATGAAAGCATGAGTTTTTGAGGAGTAGAGATCTAGAGTTAAATTAGATCTAGCATAGCTAGTAGCTTGCAAGCTTAGGTAGAAAAAGATTGCTTGGTGACCTACAGGTACAAGTTCAGATTCTTCTTGGAGTTCCTACCAGAGTCCTGTTGTGTTGTAGACCTAGGCTAGCTGAGAGTGATGAAGTTGTGGAAAATATCTTCCATGATCTTGCAGATCAAATTGTTATCTAATATTTTGTAATAGCAGAGCTAGTGGTCGAGACTTGGAGATAAGGACATTGCTTGGAAGGTTGCGAGTACAAGTGCAGATCTACCTTAGGTTTTCCATCAGTTGTTGATTGTTTCAGGACTAAGCTAGCTAAAGGCGTATTGGATCTTGTGTGATCTTGCAAAACTATTCTTTCTCTGTAATTGGTTGTAACTGGGAAGGCCTTACAACCTAACACATTGCATGTAATCATTTAATTGATGAATAAAGATACTTGTTTTCTCTCAAATCTGGTGCTATTGTTATATAATTCCAAAATGTGGTGCTTTGGCTACAAGTTTGGACAGTCCTTAATTGGATCCTCCATCCTTGATTGCATCACTACTGAGAGAATCCATAGTAGCATAGAATTTAGAAAAAAAAAGATTAGATATTCAGGACCTACCTTGGAAAAAATAGAAAATATCAATTGTTCATCTCCTTTAGTCATGTCACAAGTAGAAATATCCAATCTAATAGAATTTAACTTACAGAAAAATTCTTGAATATGTCAAAAATCACTAGGATTTAGACGTATGAGCTCATTCTCTAATCTGATTTTTCTCATTCTATCAGGATTACCAAAGAGCCCCTCCAATATTACCCAAGAATCATGAGGATGTGTGCAAGATGCAATATGAAAGAGAAAATCATGAGAGATGGATGATCTGAGAGAGACAAGTGCTTTATCTCTTTAATCAAATAATTTTCTCCTTTCTACAACCCTTGTAACTAGTTCTTGATCCTTCCCAAGAGTCATTCTAAGAAATTCAGTCTTTAACATGTGTTCACATAAAGATTCCTTCCATTCATGGTAGTTAGTTGGAGTGAGGATTTTAACCTTTGAACTATCTATAATGCAACCAAATAATGACTGATAACAACTGACAACTCCTTCAAATTACTAATTCAAATCAGAAAATAAAACCCATGGATTAACCGAGTGTAAAATATAGCCCCAAAATAGCCTATCTCTAAAAGTGATATTTTCACCCCAAATCAATAAAATACAATTATAGATCTGGAAAGTAGACAAAAAATCATGCACTTTGAAAAATAATTCACCTGAAAATGTTACCATATGTGCCCAAATGAAGCCCTAGAAGTTGCAAAAATCAAGAATAGATAGGAACAATCGTGAAAATATGTGATTTCTAATTAATATAGCCACCAAAATGTGAAAATAATTTCACCTTTAGAAACTTCATGAAATTCTACCGCAAATGAAAAAAATGGTCAGAAAAAGGATAAAAATTGAACAAGATATGGAGGTTTGAAGTTAGGCTGCAAAACCAAAACCTCCAATGGTGAAGGCGAGAAAATTCAAACCAGTTCAAATATTAGCAAACCACTATGTTAAATTTAATCTTTGTATAGCTGTCATAGAAAAAAAAAACCTTCGATGCTATGATGATGTTTAGACGAGCATCAAATTTAAGCCCCTCAACCTAATGACATGGAAAAAAGGTCTTCCTTTGTTGACATGGTAGGCTGATTTTGTGGTCCGTATTGATGATGTGGAAGAATGATGCACTACTAACATGACCTACTAAATGGGTACTAATGTGTCTTCCATATGGATGACATGGTTGTCTGTGCAACTTAGCTGATAGTTCGTACGCTAACTGTGTTGGAATTAGGAGAGATAGGTACTGAGATGGGAGGGGTGAATCAGTGCCTTCAAAAAAATTACTTGTAAAACCTTTCAGATCTATAACTGAATACTGTGATAATGGATCAAAATAACTTGAATATAATTATATAAATCAATCATCTAGTTAACTTAAGAAAAGTAAACCACATGAAATCAATATGACAATCACATAACACAAGTATTTTGGTAACGCAGAAACCCTTGTAAGAAGGTAAAAAATGTGGTGGGGATGACGCCCACAAATTCTTCACTACTGCAGATAGAAAAGGTTTGCCTATTAAGGCTACAAGTTTTGATCACTTCTGGTGATCTTACCCTATTAGGAGTAACATGTTAGATTAGCTAGATCTACCTAGTTATAGGATTTAAACAACACTAATGAAGTGTGTACTCGATTAAGAGATTTACATAAGACTGTTAAGTCTACTCTGTTAAGAGATTTATCAAAAACTCTATCACAATTGTCAAAAAGTAATAGGCAATTATCTACTAGTTGACAACCCAATTGTCTGAAACAGATCTATAAGTGCTCATCAAAATATCACCTTATCTGTGATGGTTCTCTACTCTGTTTAGCTCGGTAGCCTTCTTTGATTCTGCTCAATCTGATATCCTCTGTACTATGTTCTACTCAATAAACCGATTGTCTTGAAGTTAGGCAATGTCTTCAAGTGCTCCGTGATTCATATATATTTGTTCACCAACCTCATAAAATGGTCTGAACAACAAAATATATAGTGTTCTATTTTTGCCACTTTAGCAAAAATTAGGTTACAAAAATAATCATAACCCTAAGATCTACGGTGCAAAATAACCTAGATCAACTATTACAATAAGATAAACATTACATTTAATGAGTATCTTTTACAATAAATGCTCCTCGATCTTGGTAAACCATTTTATGATTTGTTGTAACCATTTGCATAGAAGAATGTGCCATTTCAGATTACTATGTCATTTTCTGTGATCATCAGTAAACACTGTATAATCTGCTCAATGTATACTATGATGCTCGATGTTTATTGACTGTCGGTGTTGGTGTTGTTGGTGCTTGGTAAACTATGTGATGCTCGGTGTAAAGACTTTACTGACTGCTCTATCTTACTTTTGGTTACCGACCAACTCAATATAAGTAACCGACTAACCTATTTACTATCCTTTGATACTAATGACAACCTTAAATGCTCAATAGAGATTAACAATCTCCCCCTTTGGCATTAGTATCAAAACTTCGAATGTATATAGACAAAATGTTTCTATATATTCCTTATGTCTCTGCCATATATATATCCACAAAAAAAATGTTTCTAAGTACAAAGTACTCCCCCTCGGTGCATGCTCCTGGTAGTATGTAATATACATAGAAAACCTATACTTATTTGGCATATACATGTTTTCCCCCTTTTTGAAAATAATGCCAAATGAAAAAATATATATAATGTATACTTACATCTTATCAAAAATGTCTTGATCGGTTTTCTTTACAGACTCCAAGAGGTTGTCCCATTCCTCTGTTAGGAATAAGGTGTCTCAACCTTGGATAATTACTATTCTTATTATTTGTTTTGTAAAATGTATTTCTTGCAAATAATGTTGATGTGTCGGCATCTTGAATTGTGTGTAAGGAGATCATGGCTAAAATAGTTATGACGGATTCCTATGACACGTAAGAGCTATGTCAGGAAGATTCAATGATAGGTGAAGACATGTGGCAACTAATAAATTTGAGTACTGTACACTCTTCCCCAATCATGGTTCCTATTTTCTCGGAGAATGGTAAAACCCTAATACGGTTATCTTTGGGAGTAGCCCTAAAAAGTGAAGCGCATGATATAAGCTTTTTTAGGGTTGTGAAGAGATGTGATGTGAGTGTATGGTTGGAACATTTTTTATGGTGCCATGATTTGTCTTCAAGGTTTTGGAAATCTTTTGAAAGAACTTGCATTGCAAGTGTATTGTAAGCTGTAATAGTTTTGATCAATACATTGTGCAGGTTTTGGAGTGTAGGGGTTTTTACCGAAAGGTTTCCCCAGGGTATATCATTGTGTCATTCTCTATTTTTCTATATGCATGGTATGTGGTTGCAATATCTCTATTAAAGTAGTTAACGAATCTAAAATTGTAAGGATTTATAAAAATTTGCAGAATACTCTCCTATAGAGATTAGCGTAGGAAGTTGTTTCCGCACCTGAGTTTCCTTACATCCTCTTTCAAGTTGGTAAGAGCAATATGCTCAAGACTGACTTGTGCATGCATGTCAAAGATATTATCCAACACTGAAATCTCTGGTATTGCTACAAGTTGTTCAGCATTGAAAATATGTCCTTCAAAAATTTTCATGTAAGGAGTGAGTTCTATTTGTAACTCTATGACCTGATCAGTGATGTGTGCTTCTTGTTTTCTTAAATCTATTATCAGTCACTGGAGTTCTTGAACTCGATGAATATGCTTTAAGAAAGTAGTTGGCTCGGTGATAGATGCTTGTGTACTCAACTTTATTTCCATTTCTAAACCTTTTATCTTTTCACTGACTTCTACAGTGAAGGTGTCTGAAGTACAAAGCTTGATAAAAAAATTGACAGATTATCTAGATGATAGATTTTACCTCGATAATAACCTCAGATAATTTTACCTTTTTCAATGCCACTTCTATGCTAATCCTTTCTACCAATTTGTTCTAAATCTTTGATTCTACCCTTTCTTCTATTCTTTTGTCTGCATCTGTATCAGGGGCATTGATTTTGTTGGTGAGTGTAGCAAGTTGATCTATGATGGGAGTATTCTCATCAATATTTGTCTTCAGTACTATCTGTTGCAGAATATCCCTCAGATCATTTAACACTTCTTTACATTTTTGTTCTTGCCTTAACTTTTCTTGTGCCACTTTTCTTGAACATAGCTCCCCATATCTACTTAGTTCCTCGGGGCTTAGGGTTCTTAGGTCACATTCTGGTATAATTATGACTTCATCAATGGTGACCAACCCATTGGCTTTCTTCTTCTTCTTCTTTTGTGAAAGAGGTGACTTCTTCTCACTTATAACAATAGCTTTTTTTCCACTTTTCAGAGTATCTTTCCCAATTGACACTGTATCATCCTTCTTCTTCTCCTCGGTAGATGGTGCGGGAGTCTCGGTTGTAGTGTCAGGTGGGTTTACCTCGATCAAATTTATTTATTTTGGTTCCTTTGTTTATGTAGACTATGCCTCTATTTTGGTAAGCTCATTTGTATCTGCAAGTTGCTCAGGTGCTTGTATCCCAGTTGCATCTTATTTTGCTCAGGATGAGAAGCATCGAGTTGTACTTGTGAAATTATTTCAACTACCTCTGCAAGTACAGGTAGTTCACCCAGTAGAGATGTGAACACACTATCAGTGTCTAATGCTTCATCTTTGTTTGGTGCAATTGTCACATCTTCATCATCCTCATCATCAGGATCACCATTAGTGATGTCCTTAATGAGTGCATCGTCATCAATTTTCTTCTATAAGTGGATCTTTACTTGATCCGGTGCATCCTGTGAAATTCTTATTTCAACCTTTTGTTCGGTGATATCAATTACCTTGGTAATTGATATACCGGTGTCCTCTATTTTCTTTCCTTTGTTATCATCGATGAAAATACCTTTACCTTTTGAATTGTGTCTCTTCTTAGACAGTTTCAGGAATGCTTCCTATTCAGCTTTCTCTTCTACTTTCAGAATTGATGTCCATAGAGAATCACATGTGACATCCATATCAGCCACATTCTCATCCATTATCTGCATAGGTCTATTTTTTACTAGAAATCTAACCTGATACTTTGTCATGTATTCACTTACAACAACATAGCTAAAGTGTGAGGCTGCACGACTTAATGATCGTTCTATTTTCCTTTTCTCTGTATCTAGTGCAATAGCCCATCTCTTAGTTATTTTATCATCAAGTTCCTTTGGCAATTGACATGCGAATTCCATTGGTACTCTCTTGAGTTTAATCATCATCTGGATGATAGCATGTTCTAGCTTTGTCTGTCCTCAATTGACATTTTGTCAAATTTGCCTATGCCTAGATCTGTAAGATTTCCATTCTTAATTATATCTTCAATTATTTCTTCTATTGTACTTTCCCTGTTATGAACTAACTTGAATTGATTAGGATCATTTTTAGTGTCAATCTCCTCTATATCTTCTTTACTTCTTATGTATTTCCTCTTTTTCTTTAGTGGCTTAGCTACTTTCTTGTTCTTTCTCTTAACATATTTCCATGTTGGTGTAGCTGCTCTTCTTTTTGCTACTTTTATTATTTCTTCTTTCTCAGTAGATTGTGCTGCAGTTGACAAACGTGTCCCCATTCCTTCAGGTTCTGGTAGCTGCATTTCCTATTCAACATTGATGGGAGGAACCGGTGTGTGATCCTTTTCTTTGTCTGACTTGGTCTCCTTGCTATCATAGGGCTTGTCAACCAACTCTAACTAACCTTCAGTTGTTTCTTTAACTAGTTACTCCTTAGATGAGTCAGATGCATTTCCATATTTTGCTGTGAGATCTTTTCTCATTTTCTTCACCCTTCTAGACATTTTTTCGATCTCTATGTCTGTAGTGATTCGTGACTTAGCTTCCTCATATACGCCAAACCTACTAACAATGATGTCTATCAGTAATGCCAGCAATGCATTAATAGATTTCAAAGTGAAATCATGGTTCATTTTGTATCCCATCAGTGCTAACCATTTTGTTCTCGGTTCTACTGCCTTTATCATTGAGTGGTTTGTGCTGACTACAAAACATATGTCATCTTCAAATTTACTTACTAATTCCCTTGGAATTCTACTCCTTTGTTGCATCTTTTCCTGAAATTCCTTGAATTATGCATTAAATTCCTTATTCAGATTAGCTCCTAGACTTTGCATCATTTCACCAATTTGTGCAGTTATCAGTTTGTCAGATTGCCAGTTTACTTTATCGATACCAGGTACATATTTTTGCAGATAGAAAAATGTACAGACAAGCAGTGATCCATACTTACATGTATTGGACTTCTTTGCTTTTATTGTCTTCATATTATCTTGCAATTGGTGTAGTAGTAGTTCGGCAAGATCTACCTGGTGATCTTTCTTCACAATTTAATATGCCATGTCCACGACGCTGCAAGGTACACTCTTTGGTCTGCTAGATTGAAATATCTTGTACCCGATGACATGTGCTATGAATTTTACTGCTAGGTCTTTGATGGTTGATATTTTCAGTGCCCTACTATCCCATTGAGCTCCAGTGTTCTTTTCAACGTCGGGATGAGATGAACTTCAAAAGGCTTAGGCTTTGTCAGTTGTAGGGTACCCAATAACCCTACTGATAATCTTCTTTGTGACCTCAATAGGTTTATCTAACCAAACTTTTCCATCATGAAATCTTCTTAGCATTATTCTTATCTAGTCATTTTTTAAAGATTGTGGGAAGTATGTAAAACATAATAACCTTGACTCCCCAATCTTCTTATATTCAGATTTTATCTTTCCATCCAGTCCACAGACTTGTTGATAAGCAGCAATGGTCTCAAAATCACATACTTCTCTGATTTTGCAGTGAATATAGGCCCTAACGTCTTCTGTTAACAAAACCCTATCTAGAATACTTGAAAATGTGCCCATATCATCTATTTGTGCTGCGACCTTGGGATGTGGTTTGAATTTGTCCTCGGTGAAATTTTCCCTAACAATTAATTCTACTTCCTCCTCAATGTTTTGTGATTTTCTTGCAGTCGATGTTGATGCCATAAATTGTTTCTAGGGTTTTGGCAAGCAATAGATAACTAGCGTTCGGTAGGCAGATGAACTTACTTGATATCATTGAAGAATTGTTGTTGGTTCGATCTATAGTGACTTTGAATCTTTTTTGGAAAAATCTTTAGCTCGAACTCTTCTCTGTAAAATTTGTTTTTTTTGAAATTGCAATGTAACAATGAACTCTATTTCGTGCGTATATATAGACTTTTTGATATTCCTACTCAAACTTTGGTGCATTAAATGTGTGACCTAACTTCTAGTATGAAACAGCTATCAGCTCAATAATGTCTACAATTTCCTTTGCTCAGTTAATATAGAATTTCTTCATCAGTTTGTACTATTGTCGATTAACCTTGTATAGTGATTACCGATAGGTGATCAACTCTCATTTCTTCTTTTACCAACTATGTGACATTTGCAAACTCACAACACATAAACCATAGTGCATCTTTATTCATGCAGATTTGGTATTTGTACATCATATATAAGGAACTGTATGTAAAATGTGATCATTTAAAATGTCAGTTCCATACATACCTTTGTCATCTTAAGTGGAGGTACCGATGTCACCCAATCCAGTGGACAAGGTTTCACCGACAGTGTTACTTGACTCAGCATTCTCATTAGATGCCTTCTTCCACATTGTGTTCCTTAACTTCATAATTTCTACAATGTTATATCCACTCTCAAATATATGGTTTTCATCTAGTGCTCGTTCTTTGTAGTTCTTTCTTAAATGATCGACCTTGTGACAGTGCATACATGCCATTCCTTCATTTTTCCAATTTCTTGATTGTCTAATCTGACTCTTTCTATAATAGTTCACTACAATATGTCCATACCAACCACATACAGCACAATTAGTCCATGTATTATAATCCCAAACATATGAGTTACCTTGTCTCTTCGGTTGATATGGCTTTCATTGTAGTTTTTCTTTACGTGTCTAGACTTGTTTCATTTTCTCCTTGTAGTGTGTCCATGCTTATTACAAGTATAGCATATTTTCTCCTCAGTAGTATTATTAGCAATGTCATTCTTCTTAGCTTTGCATTCATAAGCTGGATGTCCAAACTTTCCATAGTAATAACAATATCCATTGAATTTTGGAATGAGAGGAGGCTTACCTTGTGCTTTGCTTCTGCACACATTAGATGTATGTCTTGGTTTTCCACAGTGATAACATGTCAACACTTTAGGTTTCTGACATTGATTGTTGTTGACTTTTTTAACCTATTGTGATGATTCTCCTTCACTGGTGTAGCCTATACCGGCTCTGCTTCCAAATCTCCTTTGATTAGTCAGGAAATCATCAATCTTTTTAGAACTATCCTCAGCTATCTTCATCATTTCATTATGTTGCTTTTGTATCTTTATTTCATTTCTCAGTTTTTCATTATCTTCTCTAAGTATTGCAACATCTTCAAGTCTTCTTGATAATTCTCCATTGACTTAATTCATTTCTTGATTAATTTTCATCATTTGATTTGATACTTGGAAGTGACGATCAGTGAGTCTCTATATTTCACATTATTTTTCTTAAAGTTTTTCAGTCATCAGTCTTTGGTCTTCAATAGCCAGATTCTAATCTTGTTCAGCTTGTCTAGCATTGTTCATGATTTCCACCATTCTTACCATTTGAGATTCATGACTGATTTGAAGTGCTTTCACTTGCTCAGATAGATGTTGATTCTTTTCAAACAAGTCAAAGATTATGCTTTTGGATCTGTCAGAGATGCTTCTAGAGCTTGATCCAATATGATCAAATATTTCATCAATAGGTTCTTCATGATAACTGATTTCATTCAGCTGAATTACAATGTTCTTCCTTTCAACTAGTAATTTCTTCACTTCTTCCTTGGCTTGTTTATTCTGTTCCACAAACATATGTATTTGTAAATTATGATTCTCAATAGTATTGTCAAGTTTGTATCTCTCCATGACTTAGATCTTTACCCTTCAGTGGTTAGACTGTTCAAAAAGAGAACTGAGCTCTGATACCAATTGTTGGAATTAGGAGAGATAGGTATTGAGAGGGGAGGGATGAATCAGTGCCTTCACAAACTTTACTTGTAAAACCTTTCAGATCTATAACTAAATATTTTGATAACCGATCAAAATAACTTGAATATAATTTTATAAATCAATCATCTAGTTAGCTTAAGAAAAGTAAACAACATGAAATCAATATGACAATCACATAACATAAGTATTTTGGTAACATAGAAACCCTTGTAAGAAGGTAAAAGTTGCGGTGGGGATGACACCCACAAATTCTTCACTACTGCAGATAGAAAAGGTTTGCCTGTTAAGGCTACAAGTTTTGATCACTTATGGTGATCTTACCCTGTTAGGAGTAACATGTTAGATTAGCTAGATCTACCTAGTTATAGGATTTAAACAACACTAATGAAGTGTGTACTCAGTTAAGAGATTTACATAAGACTGTTAAGTCTACTCTGTTAAGAGATTTATCAAAAAATCTATCACAATTGTCAAAAAGTAATAGGCAATTATCTGCTAGTTGACAACTCAATTGTCTGAAATAGATCTATAAGTTCTCATCAAAATATCACCTTATCTATGATGGTTCTCTACTCTATTCATCTCGGTAGCCTTCTTTGATTCTGCTCAATCTAATATCCTTTGTACTATGTTCTGCTCGATAAACTGATTATCTTGAAGTTAGGCAATGTCTTCAAATGCTTCATGATTCATATATATTAGTTCACCAACCTCATAAAATGGTGCGAACAAAAAAATATATAGTGTTCTATTTTTGCCACTTTAGCAAAAATTAGGTTACAAAAATAATCATAACGCTAAGATCTACGGTGCAAAATAACCTAGATCAACTATTACAATAAGATAAACATTACATTTAATGAGTATCTTTTACAATAAATGCTCCTCAATCTTGGTAAACCATTTTATGATCTGTTGTAACCATTTGCATAGAAGAATGTGTCATTTCAAATTACTATGCCATTTTTTGTGATCATTACTAAACACTATATAATCTGCTCGGTGTATACTGTGATGCTCGGTGCTTATTGACTGTCGATGTTGGTGTCACTGGTGCTCGGTAAACTATGTGATGCTCGGTGTAAAGACTTTACCGACTACTTTGTCTTACTTCTGGTTACCGACCAACTCAATATAAGTAACCGACCGACCTATTTACTATCCTTTGATACTAATGACAACCTTAAATGCTCAATAGATATTAACAAACTGGTCCTCTCTACTGATGTGGCTAGTTGGTCTAATGACGTGACATACTCACCATGTGGTGCAATCTGAATAGCCATGAGGGATATGCATGGTGATTGGAAGGATTTCATGTAGATGTATCAAATCTGGTGGCCCATGTGGTAGGGTAGCGCTTGGGCGGAGGCGGTGGAGAAAGATGCTCAAATGACGATGATCTAACTGGGGACCGGTCTGAGACTTTTAGTCCCATATTGGCAGTGTAATGAGGCAATGGCCCATTTTTATATGTAGCTTGGAAGATGAAAATACAAACTAAAGTGTTGGGGTTATTGTCTTGTGTGGTTGTTGTTGCCATATTTTTTGCACATTTTGGGGAAACCTAATTACTAGATGAGCTTTGTACCCTAGTTTGCATTATTATGTGATCTGATTAAGATTTGTGTTCATTCATTGTAATGTACATGAAAAGAAAAGATTAATTACTGCATCTAAGATTACATGTCATATCTTGAATATGCTGTACAAAAAAGGAAAGAGAACTGAAAAGAGAACATTCATATGAGCTCACACATGCCGTGAGCATAGAAAATGCAAGAATTGCATAAATGAGTGCAAATATACATGAATATAAGGAGCTAGATGCAGGGGTACTAGAAATTGCCTAGTAGTGAGTTGATTCTTTTGTGCACCCGGTGTGCTCCAGTGATCCTGAACCTGTAGAGAAAAAAGGATAAAGGGTTAGATCCAATGGATCTAAGCAATGCATGGTGCCACAACATCTATAGCATGCATATGTGCACTCAGTCATGCACCTTTGGCATGGGTTGTGCTTAGGGCATGTGCATCAAGGAGCCTCTGGAAATAAAAGAAATACCATTATTTTTTACTAATGTGTTTGTTCCATGTGTAGATGAATGATGATGCCCTGTGATGTGGGCTCTCTCAGGAGAATCTCAATTTCCTGGAGAGAGACCACATCACAGGTCAAAAACACCCATGATCAACAATGACATTTAGTGGATAGTATAGTATCAGTGAGACATAAAGCCAAAACAAATGGAGCATAGTGAAATAAGGCATGAACCAGATCCAGGAGGCATTCATCCCAACATTTTAAGATGGCACACTTAAAGAACAGAATAGAGCACTGGCAGTTTCAGAGGATTTACTTCATCAGAATGACAAAAATCTACATGGCATCAAAGGAAAACAGAGCTAGAATCAGGCCACACAAATCTATGTACTAGATAAGGCACACTGCAACATAGATGTATCTCAGTAGTACAATGCCTTCATAGTGTAATAGGGAAAAGCAATAAGCTTTTAATAACCAGCAGGGTTTACGCAATAAACATTCAATAAGTAGCTCAGTCATGAGAAACAAACTTTAGATTTAATAAGTGTTAACACCATGGATGCAGAGAGTCATCAAACACAAGCATCTCAGGATGGGATGATAGCTACAACAATGCAAAGACAAAGGATCAAATTCAATGCTTGTGGGCTGACATCCTTTATATGAATAGTGGCGCAATCAAGATATAATGAAAAAGCCAGGCCCATCAAGTCACAACAGCATGATCGGGCCCCAATTTCTCAAACATTGAGCATTCTGACAAGCATGGAAATCTTCATGGATCAATAATCAATACCCACCACAAAAAGAATGCTCAAAGTAGCATAATAAGTTCTCGGGCTACATGGATCTCAAATACAAAGCCATAACAGTAAGCAAGTGTTTGTCAAACAACATATTCAAAGGCATCAGTACCAATGAACATATCAAGATAAAGAAGAGACATGCTATGACCAGGCTCATGGCCTTATGGAGATAGCACATTAGTATGAGAAATGAATGGCGCCAGGGATTGGTGTCGCAACCCTTCTCCACGGGTTCCCATGTTCAATCCATTCAATGGAAAATCAACAAACGCAGGCTCCAAAGAAAATGATGGACTGACATCAACAAATGTGGGCACTGTTAAACCTGAGCCTTCATTTAGATACCCTGAGACATCATGGGCTAGCATGTACCATGTAATAACTCATATAATGAGGAGTGTGTCATAGGGTTTTAACAGATGGCATCACTTTTCACTAACATCATGGCAGGTACATCTACAGCTACCCATATCAATACACAAGGCTACCCAAATGTCAATGTATGGTATCATAGTGACTCACAGCGCCCTAAAAGGTAAACACATGTATATCATGCCCTTGAGAAGCCAGCAAATAACAGAGACAATAGTGCCCGAATTGGTGCACGGTTTTCTACAAAAGAAATCACGCTGCTAATGATGTAGTGATCTCGGGCTATACATGGTGAGAAGATAATGAGCAACAGTGTATGCCCTAGATACCTTGCAAGCCACACAGAAATAGCAATATCCATACGTTGTAAACCTACACTTTCATAAAAGCTAGCGGCAATGGATTCAACAAGCAGATCGATTTCATGGGCTTGTGTCAACCTATGAAGACCAACAGTTAAACAAGAAGATGTGTATCAATGCAACAATCTACAACTCACGGGTAACAGTAGCAGTGGCAAAAAATAGAATAGATACCATGTTAAATGAGATAGATGATGCCCTAGACCACTCACGGCCCCAAGCACAGCAATCAAATAATGAAAACCTGTGTCCTGGCTCTTGCATGAGTGAAACATATGAGCCCAGTGAGCATATAAAAAAAAAAGCATCGAGCGTATGGTGAACAGTACAGAAGTGAGAAGAAATACATAAAACTATAAAAATAGGATGCTCTCGGCCGTCAAATAGAACCTGTAGACATAGCTGTGCCATCAAATATACAGAGACAAAAGAAATAACATGCAGAGTCACAGTGCCCTCAATTTACAGTGGTAATCAAATAATGAAAGCCCGAGCCCTCATCAATGCAAAAATAGGAATGAGCATATGCCCTCCCAAATGCCATAACAATGGATTCAAGAATGTATACAGTGCTTTCAAAGAGTAGTAATATGTTGAAGAAAAATTGCATGGATATCAAAATAGGTGCCCTATTTTCAAAAGGAGCAATACAGTAAAGCCTCAAAGCAAACAATACATCATGCCATTTATTTCCAACCGTGCCCTGACGACTTTTCAAATTCAAACAATTGCAATGTCCTCACAAATACAAGAAGTGATACATCATATGCTCAGTGCATCGAATAATAGTGGAGCCTAAATGCTAATAAACAACAAATAACAAAGACCATGCCAATATCAGACAATGATGCCCTAAATGATGCCCTCAAGATGCAGAGTACAATGCCAAACAATTGCTATGAAGAAATCTTGCCTACCTTATGATGTTGATGCTGAGAAGGGTTTGATGTTTCCAAACAGAGCTCGAGATCCAATCCGGAAGGTGCCAGTAGAGAATAGCAACTTGCCATTTGTCTGGGTGGAGTCTTAGTGCTAGCAGCTTTTGGCTTTTTGCAAGAATGATTTTTATCAAATGTTCAATTAATATGTCCTCCCCTCTCCTAGGGTTGAGGATTATAAACTCTTCCTTGCTAAATATCTCACGGACATGGGTTTATTTTAATGTAAGGCATTTAATATAATTATCTCTTTTAGAGGTAATTATATTAATTATTTTGATGCCTAGGTTCTTACCATGGTAGTTAATTTTTGACTTAGGAGAGGAATATTATAATCATGCATTTTAGCATGGGGGGGCTATCTCTTTTTAGGAGTATTTATGTGTCAAGTGGATATATAAAAATTGTAAGCATTTCAAATATGTTTTCCCCTTTTATTTAGGGTTGAAAACTATTTGCTAATGTATTTAGGATCCATCTTATTTGGCATAGTAGGGGAATATTTTTTTATTGTAAAAGTCAATGCTTTTATTCATTGTATGATATTGACAGGTGGTGTTTTTATAAACCACTGTCAGATTATTAGTTATAGGCATGACTTAGTTGGTTTATGTTCTTCTTTTTGACCACCCATTTTTAGGGTCCCTACTTTTTTTTCCCCCTATATTCTCGGGAATTGGGCATCCGAGATTCAGAGTGATGAGATCATGGTTGAGGCTTTCCTATTCTTGGCAAGGTAGTGGTCTTCATTGTAGATTCTCTAGATTTTCTATATATGCCTCTCACTTAGGTGATGGCAGGTTGGTTCTTCATTCCCTCATTCTCAAGAGGTGAATTTTGTAGCTCTTGTGAAGCAATCTGATATTGTAGCTCCTTTTTATTCCAGCTAATAGAAAAATTGTCCCTTCTTTTTCTGTAGTTTGTGAGATTGTTAATGAGTTTAGTGTTGTGTATTATGGTTGAATTTGATCCTTTGCATAGTACTATGTTCATTCGATGGTTTTGCAAGAGTTGATGTTCTGGAAGGTTTTCAAATCTATGTGCATTATATTGTGTTGAGTTGTGAAAATCATCTTTCCTTCTCATTCACATCCAGCACCTGACTATTTTTTCTAAAATAAAATCATCTTTGAGGAAGTTGTGGAATCCTTGTTATGTGCTGGAGTTATACTGTGAGTTGGGTTTCAGTTTGTGGATCTATTCAGTTTGGTGAATCACCTAAGTTAGTTTTAATTGTCTCAGTTTTATGTAATCTCTCTCCCTTTCCTTTCAAAGTTAGTACAGTTCAGGTGACACAAACGGGGAAGCTGGCCCTTAACCCGGAGGTCTATTCTCAAGAAGTAGTCCCACATCTTGAGAGTATTCCCATGTTTCACGAGATTGCTGAGTTTTATACTTAGCCACCACGGGTGCAATCCCAAGTGACAACAGTTGCCTTATTGTTCGGACCAGCCAAGAGGGGGTTAAATTGTCAGTTGACCAGGATTTGGTGGTTGCCTAAGAATAGATTGATGACTTCATTCCTATGTCAGTCTGACATAGGAATGAAGTCATCAATGCTGACTTCACATCCATCTAATATACTTTTAATTTCTTAAAATTTGCATAGGCCAAAAATATTCTTACTACTTCAATTCTTGCTACTGGTGCAAAAGTTTCTTCATAGTCAATTCCTTCTTGTTGTGAGTATCCCTTGCATACAAATCTTGCTTTTTTTCTTACTACTTCTCCTTTTTCATTCATCTTTTTTCTAAATACCCTTTTAGTTCTAGTAACATTCTTATCTTTAGGTCTAGGGACCAATTCCCATGTCTTTCTCTTTTCAATCTGATCTAGTTCTTCTTTCATAGCTTTAATCCAATGTTCATCTTCACAAGCTTCACTAGTAGATTTAGGTTCAATTTGAGAAATCAAACATAACTATTCTTGTACCTTATTTCGAGTTAGAACTCCTCTATCTATGCTTCCAATAATCTACTCAACTAGATGATTCCTTGATAAGTTCCTATTAGGTGTCACTATCTCGGATCTCAATTCAGGTGTCGGTTCTTCAATGATTTCACTATGGCTTTCATTCAACAAGTCACTGTTAGTTTCATAGAATAATTTAGTAGTTTCAATGTTAGGTTTAGGATGAGTTCCTTCATTAGATTCATAATCAAGCATTCTTTCTTGAATTTTGAACTTTTCATCAACTTTAACATTTGCGCTCTCAACAATAGTCTTAGTTCTCTTATTGTAACATCTATAAGTTGTTCTCTTCAAAGAATATCCAAGAAATATACCTTCATCACTTCTAGGATCAAACTTTCCAATATCATCATCTCTCTTTATATAACATTTGTTTCCAAAAATTCTAAAATACTTAACTGAGGGTGCATGTCCAAACCATAATTCATAGGGTGTTTTGTCTGTGTCTTCTCTGATTTGTACTTTGTTCATTGTATATACTATTGTGTTCACTACTTCTCTCTAGAATATCTTCACCAAATCATTCTCAAATAACATAGCTCTTACTGCTTCAGTCACTGATCTGTTTCTTCTTTCTGCAATAACATTTTGTTCAGGTGTTCTAGGGGCTGAAAACTGTCTCTTAATACCTTTCACTTCACAAAAGGTGTTAAACTCTCTAGAAGTAAATTCTCCACCTCTATCAAATCTCAAAAATTTAATCTTCATTCTAGATTCATTCTCAACTTTATTCTTAATGATCTTAAACTGATCAAATGCTTCAGACTTTTCTTTAAGAAATGCAATCCGCATCATTCTTGTAAAATCATCAACAAGAATCATAAAGTACCTTTCTCCATAGAATCCTCTAGTCCTGGTAGGACCGCTCAAATCTATATGAACAATATCCAACTTCTTTGCAGATGTAAACGTCTTACTGGGAAATGAATTTCTCTTTTGTTTAGCCATCACACATTCCTTGCAAATCATGTTAGTAGGCTTCATAATTTTAGATAAATCTCTTATAGCAAGTGCAGTACTTACTTTCACAATGTTATCAGAAATTATATGAAAAAATATTTTGTGCCATAACCAACTATCATCAATCTTAGTAATCAAGCATGTCATCTCTATAGGATTCAACTGAAATACATTACCTCTGGTTCTAGATCCAGTTCCAATCAAATTTCCATCTTTATCTTTTATCACACAAGTTTTCTCAGTAAACCAAACTTGATATTCCTTATCAACTAGTTGTCCAATACTTAAAAGATTATGTTTCAAACCATCCACAAAGTAAACATCATTAGTATTAGTCTTCCCATCAAGAGTAATAGATCCTATACCTTTAATCAAACAAGGTGCATTATTTCCAACTCTAACAACTCCTCTATCATAATTGTTAAACTTTATGAACTTTTTAATATCTCCAGTCATATGATGCGAACAACCACTATCTATAATCTAATCAGCTTTCTTTTCAACTTGAGAAACTAGGGCTTTTTCCTCCTTAACATCTATTTCAGGATTTTCTTCTTTAATTGCTACAAATCCTATGTCATCATTATTCTCTGTATCACTTTCACTTAGAGTTCTGTCTATACTAGCTTCAAGATCTTCATCATTAGCATAATAACATTCCTTAGATCTTCTAGCCTTGAAATTATTTCTATACTTTTTAACTCTCTTAGGACATTTAGATGCAAAATGACCATATTCTTGACAAGTCCAATATTTAAAAAATTTCTTACCATCTGGTTCTCTCTTCACAAGTAAGGCAATACCTGCTTCGATCTTCCTGTCTTCTTCATTTCTAGATCTGCTGCTGCCAGCATAATCTCTTCTCACACTGATGCTTCTTGAAAAAGTAGGGTGAACACTAAGAGCACTGAATGTTGTCTCTATTCTAGGAAAATCTCCTGATAACCTTAGGTTCATTTCAGTTGCTTCCAATCTTCTAAGAAGAGTTTATCTTGTAAAGTTCAAAGTACAAGGTATAACTTGTTCAATCATTTGTGTTGTCTGCTTAAACACAGGAGTCAATGTCCTCAAAATTTTCCATATCACTTCATTTTCTCTCTTTGTTCCTCCATAAGATTTTATGCCTGCAACAATTTTTGACATTCTACCAATATAGCTTCTAATAGATTCATCTTCCATCATTCTTATATCTTCAAATGCACATATCCAATTATGTAATCTAGATTTTTTTGCATGTTCATTACCTTCAAAAGTAGAGTGTAAAGCTTTCCAAATTTCATGAGATATTTTCAAACATTTTACCTGACTATACTCATTCTCCAAAAGGGCTGTCAAAAGTGCTTCTCTGGCAAGTATGTTACACATGAATAGATCTCACTCATCACTAGAACATGTTTCAAGATTATCCTCATCAATGATAGTATTCTCATTCTTTGTAATAAACCAATAACCTAGTCCTTAACACAGTAGATGTGTCTTCATCTTTTCTTTCCAACTATCAAAATTCACTCCATCAAACTTAGGGCTTTCTTTCCTGAAATTCACCATGGATCTCCTTAAGCTGCTAAACTTTTCTTTTAAGGACCTATTGCTCTGATACCAATTGTTAGAAAGTAAAGTCCACCAAGATAACTGAGAGGGGGGGGAGGTGAATCATTTATCAGATAATTATAACTTTTATCAACTTCAACAACATTTAACCATGTAAGCAATATAATTACCAACCATAGAAAGATATTCATACACAATAACACAATGACACAAGATATGTTGACTAGGGAACCTCTTGATCAAAGAGTAAACCCTGATGGGAATGATGCCCAAAAAAGATGCACTAATATGAATATTCCTTGTGAAAGGATGGACTCTATTAGGAGTCTTATGAAATACATTCAGTACATATGAATCCCGGTTAGGAGATTTTGAATCCCTACTAAAAGATTCTAACTCTGTTAGGAGTTATGGAAGACAGAAGGACCCACTGCCCAAACAACTTCAATGGCAAGATCACTGAACACACTGTCCAACTGATCTCTATATTATTCAATAGAATAATATCAAATCATTACTAATCTCAGCAATATGTTACCTCTTCTCTGACTGTGCCAAACTGCACTCACTGCTACACTAGATCTCAATTTCAAATCTATATACCTCGCATGTCTTCCTTCACAAATTTGCTTTCACAACTTCATTCACTTCATCATAATTCATCACAACCATATTGCAACAAGGAAAAACATTCCTTCCTTTATACCACACTCAAATAATTACAAATGAGTCAGCATCCAATTACAAAATAAAAGTTTCCACATGCTACATCAAAAATTACATAAAACTGTTGGCTTCCAATTAGAATAATTATTCTCTCATGTGACCTCAAACTTTGTGCTATCATCCATGTCACTAACAATATGTCTTCAACCACTCTCTAACTGTACAAAACTAGACTCCATCCCGATTAGGAGATATCATCCAATTTCCACAAACCGCTACTCAGGAACACTGCCTAAATACTGCTTCCACCAAAATGATCATAACTTTCATGAATAAATGAATTAATATTTGTGCTCTTAACCATGAACATATAACATAACAAAGAGTAAATCCTCAACATCACTTAGCTTGATCTACAATATCCCACGTGCGGTAATCAAAACACTGTCTGCTCCTCTACTAATCTCCAGTAGATCATTGTGTTGACATCAATGATAGTCATAGTCATGAATGCAACAACAACAGCTACAGAATGGGTGCCAATACTCCCATAGGATATAGCTAGCATTCATTCCTAACAAAAAGGAGGTAAGAGACAATGATAAGAAGCTGATAAGTTATCACCTATACAACGTGTAATCAAATGTCCATAGAATGTGTATCATCCTCCATTTTGGAATGAAGTATTTTCCATAGGATAAGGATGATAATGTGATAGATGTACTAAAAGTGGATCTCACACCTAAATTAGAATTTCTCCTACACCGTGTGCATAATTAAGGTGCAAACTCCTAGGTGTCAATGAAAAACTACGATGCAATGCATTATCCTAAGTAAAATTAAGTAAAGTGTAATTGATCCAATGCATTATCCTAAGTAAGATTAAGTAAAGTGTAATTAGGAATATTTAATTACACCAACACAAAGAAATAAAATTATTTCATAAAATAAATTTTTCTATAACTCCTACTCTTTTTAATGATATCTTTCTAAAAATACAAAAATACCCTTTTGTAGAGCTCAGAGTCAAGAATAATCTCATATAGATTTTATAGGGTTTAAATTAGACATTGTACATTCCAATTAAAAAATACTACAAGTAGGTATTATAATAGTCAAAAAGATGTTGATTCAGAGAAAGAAAAATAGTAAATCAAATTTGAAAATTTTGAAAAACATATGGCTTTTTATTGGGATAGATTTGTTATGAAAAATATGGCGGGAGATGAAAATTGTCAATTTCAGTCAAGTTGGAATTTTAATTGTTCTAAAAGAATAAAAAAGGTCAAAAACTATTTTTTTTTTCATGCACTACCTATATATGTCATCCATAACATATTTTGAAATTAGAGGGAAAAAAAATTATTTACATATAGTTTTTTGTTGCAGACTAGACCCCTGATTTTCAACATTTTTTACCAACTAAAAAATTGTTTTTAAATTTTTTTATAAAAATATCAATTTTTATTTAAAAAAATTATTAAAAATAATAATCATAAACGTCATACATTTCTACACATTTTATTAGTTTACTTAATTTTCAAATTCCAAACAAAAATGCCACTTTTATGTTGTTGAAGTTGAATAGTTTCAAGATTTTGTTAGCCTTTTCCTTTATAAAAGTGTGACACAAGTTTGTGCTTTTACCCTCTTATCAAGTTCAGGGATACAAGGAAACATCAAGCCCCTAAGTGACTTAAGTCCTCATCAAATCCAAAATAGAGAGAGAGAGAGAGCAAGAGAGAGAGAGAGAGAGAGAGAGAGAGAGAGAGAGAGAGAGAGAGAGACTTAGCCGAGTAATATTTTGGTTCTTATTTTGAACCACACAAGGGAGGCACCACAAAAGGTGACATTGAAGGTTCTAGCAGGTTTGTGTGCCATGCTAGTCAATCCATCAAGGATCTGTCCTTAAGTAAGGTGTATCTAATAAGGGATTGGAAACTTGAAACGACCTATCCTATCATGAAATTAAGATTCCTTAGTGGTCAAAAAAGTAAAGGAATGATTTTTCCTTAAGGAAAGTGTATTTGTTATACACTAATTTTTGCACCCTATTCAAGCTCTTGTAGTCTTGATAACCTAGTATAACATGGGAATCATCTCCAAGTTGTGGGACCTATGCTAACTAAGATGAGACCTCTAGGGTCTAGGCTGGTTCCTCTTGGATAATCACCTTAATTTTCCTTTTAATCAGGAAAGTAAATTCTTGAGGGGAAAGGGATAGAAAGAGTGCATGAAGGGGAAATAAATGAATAAGAAAACTATCCTACTAGGTGATACACCAAAATGAAATGAACATAATATATTGACCAAATTAGCATGAAAGTTCTAAGATCTAATAGAACACAATCTTCCTAAACAGGCTGTCATAAGTGTTTCATAGAGAGGTCTAAACAAAAGACATAGACTCTAACCTGCAAACAAATGTTCTCTTCAGCAAAAGGTGTAGGAATGAGACAAGGTAGCTCGGGATGAACAAAATCCACAAAAATATCTAAATCAGATCAGACACAATAGCACACAAATAAGCTAAAACAAAGAAGGGCTCTAAAACTCCAAAATTTCTTTAACAAAGCTAGTACATCATACTCAATAAGAGAAATATAGACAAGGGAAAGACTTGAGGGTAGAGAAGATTCCACAGAAAGCCTCTATTAAATCTGATAAATCAATGAAAGATTACAAACTGTAAGAGCTAGAGGGCAGAACAAATGCCATGGATAACTCCTAAGAAAGAAAAAAAAAACCTCTGAGCTCTAAAGCTCTAAAAACTAATATATACATCTCCTTTTCACACAGGCAAGAGTAACTCTGATTAGGGTTACATGGATTTTGTATTAAAATAACAAAAACCTAAATCTGTCATTTCTGATCATAAATGCATCCTTGAAATATCCTAGCTAATCAAATATATGCCTACATGTCTTTCCCATCACCATAACTATCTCTAAAAGGTTGGTCGATCCATCCACTTCTTTGCAAGTTGAGGGTGCCATGAATTCTCAAATCAGATCTCTTACAAATTTTTTGAATTTAAAAGTATAAACGGTCATAGGTGGCGCCAACCTTTCTCATCCATCAATGGCTAATATTTAAACCGCCATGGCACCTCAGGAAGAAAAATTAGGCCAGGATGACCACCCAGATCTTCGCATCATTTTCCTAACTGCAACCATCCTGAAGAAATCAATTCTAAACAACCTATTTTTCATGTACGACCCACTGTAATAAACACTAGTAAAAACCTTGCGGAAAGATCCAAATGTCAGCCTCAACGGCTAATTGATCAAATTTTAAAACATGACTGTCAATCTTGTATTTTCCTAGTAGATCGAGCGGTCCTTATAATCCATCAATAGTCAACCAACCCTTTCAAAAGTCTATGGCCACATCACCACCTCTCAGCCAATAAAAAAAAACACCTTAGCACGACTAGCACCTCAGACCCACCGCTTTACTCACCTTTCCATCGAACGGCTATCGCAATTCCGTGAAGAGTAAACTTCGAGCACTTTTTCATAGTGGCAATGCGACAATCATCAACTTTGATCGAACTTTAACCATTTCGGAGCCTTAAGAAACTAGGCCCACCACAACAGGAGGTAATTGGTCGCAGCTACGTGGATAAGAGAATGATGATGTCAGGGAGAGAAGTGAAGGTGCAAAAGGTAGAAAACAACCAAGGTTTACACTTTGACCAAAAGGTAAAAAAGGAATAGAAAACATCAAGGGTTTTTTACTTAGACAATTTCTTTTAAACCTTGCGACATAAAACAAGCTATTCCTACAAACCTTGAAACTTGAATATCTCCCTGGTTTTTTTATTAAGCCCATGTGATCAAAACTAGAGCTTGATGAGATCATGAACAATCTAAGGCTAAGGGTGCAAGCCATGAAACTTTGTAGATTTTCTTCGCAAGTCAAAACAAGTTTCAGCTGGGGCAAGGCAACAATGAGACTGAAAAGACACAACCAAGACTAGAAAGATTATAAGGTCCCTCTCACGGCTGGGCTCTACCCTTGTGGGAGCCTCATCTCACTCCACCTGTGGCCAAAATTGAATACATAGGAAATTTTGGGTAACATTTTGGCGATTTTTGCTGGTTGTTAGCCCGCTAGACATGGAAACCAGTAGCCTTGACACAATCCATTGGACACAGGAGTGCTCTCATGAACACAAAAAACCTTCTTGACAGAGGGATAGACTTGAAACTAGGAGGGAAAAAAATGTGCATGATAACTTCTTGAAAAGTAGGGAAACTAATCTAGAAAGCAAGGACAAAAAATAAGGAAACATGATTATAGAGATTTACAAGGAAGGACTAACTTCAAAACAAGGCTTCAAGTGGAATCCATTAACTAATATAGGAAATGCATCTCCTCCAAGAGTTGATAGCTAAAAAGCATTATGCTCCTTGCACTTAGTGATGATGAACGGACCTCCCCAAAAGGAATCAAACTTTGTATGTCTTCCAGGTTTTGATTAGAACTCATCCCATTTGAGAACTAAATCTCCAACTTCGAAGCTTCTAGCTTTGGCTCTTTTATCAAAACTTTTCTTTGTTTGTATCTGATGGACATATTAAGTTGAATTTCCAGCTTTGGGATACCTGATTTGTAAGGGATCCCCTTCTTTGAATAGGACATATTGAGTGGCCAAGTCCAAAGCTAGAAATTCAGTTGAAATGGACAACTTAGCCTCTCTGCCATACACTAACATGTAGGAGAATTTCCAATGATAATTTTTGGGGTAATCCTGTCTAACCATAAGGCAGATTTCAATTTAGTAAGCCAATCTCTTCGGTTGTCCTGTAGGGTCTTCTTGATTATCCTAATCAAGTTCTTGTTAGTTGATTCTTCCAAACCATTGCCTTGAGGGTAGTAATTTGAACTTGTATTCAGATAAACACCATTTTTGATTTCCCATTCCGAGACTTTAAGGCCTTTTAATGCCAATGCATTATCTGATATTATGGAGTCTCGAGTGCCAAATCTGTGATAATGTGTTGATTGTGGTGATTTTTTTTTATCATACTTTACATATTGCAAATTATATTTGGTCAGTAATCATTATATGTTATTGACTGGTAATCGATAAAAGCACAGACAGTGCAGTATTTTATATTGTCGAGCTGCAAAAGATTAAGTAATTTGTTTTGGATTAAATATTTTGATTTGGGATTGTGGATAACTGATTCACCCCCCTCTCAGTTATTCTAACAAATGATCCACCTTTAGTGGATATGTGATTACACCTTGTCTAATTGATAGGTTATCATTTCCATCTCTCCTAGGTATTATACATTGCCTATATATTTAGACACATGTACATTGATAGTATCCATTATCATTTGATTCTTATTGAGTTATTCATTTGATCATCTTTTCTTTCTTATTTGTTCTAGCTATTGAACTTATAGATCCTGGCATTACATTCATTGTCTTAGGCAAATTCTTACAATTATGCTTAAGTTCAATATGTTCTTTGGTTTGTTACGTTCGTTATGTTTTGACTCTTTAATTTTTTTGGTCTATAAAATTAGTCCTATTGTGGCCTGGAAATGTAATTGGTTACAAACATGATGGGCATACAAGATTCAAGGACACTTGAGTAGCTCATACCAAATGACTGTGAGGTTTATTAAGCTTAGGCTCATTACATTCATTATTCTTTGGTTCTTTAACTTTTTTGGTCAATAAAATTAGTCTTATCATGGCTTGAGAATGTAGGGATTGCAAATCTGATGGACATACAAGATTAAACTACCATACATTGGTGAACTTATCTTTCATTTTTTACTTACATCTAGTTAGTGTTCTTTCTCTAGTACTAATATCATGTAGACTATTGTAATGTAGGTGTCTTCGAGACTACTAGTGGTTAGATTTATATGTCACACAACACAAATACTAGAGCTAAATGTATTAGTTGTACATCTAGAATTGTTTGATAGTATTGATGTATGTGCACATGATGTATTGTATTGATGATATACGATATATTTATACATGGGGACATGCAAAAGTATAAGGATATAAGTAGATTTGTTCCTATTTAGAGACATACTTTTTTATGTATATATATTTTTTATCAGTATGTAACAAATTTTGTATCCTTACGTAACACAATTTTTAGTCCATGAGAATTACTTGGTAATGTATTAATAATGACCTCTAATATCCAAGATGTTTTCATAAGTCTCCAGTGCTTTCCAAAACTTTGAAAATATTTCTATAGTTTACAATCTATAAGGACACTAATGATGATAAAAGCACCTTCACTTATAATTAAAACAATTGAAGAGCAACCTTCCCCAATAAATGAAAATGTTACAATCCCAAATGCATAGTTTCATAGAATAATATATAGGTACTAATGACTAAAACATAAAAGAAAGATTATATATTCATCACTTACGCATATTGTTTTTTTATATTCCTTCATAAGAGACAACCAATCGTACAAAAGATAACTATATAGGGTGGTGGCTATTTTTCATATAAATTTGTATTATAATTACGAATGTTCATTTTATTTATAGATATAGTTAGAACATTTTTTAAGTATTTCCAAATACTTAGAAATTTTCATAATAGACATAAGGACAAATTAGTAATGTGATTTGGAGACCCTCAAATCTCGGGGGTTTTGATTGGGGCAAGTTTAAAACATGCTTCTCTTAAAGTGTAAATGTGCAGTTTATCACAAAATTCCTTGATCTAACAGTATCAATTATGTTATAATATATTTTTATGTTGTAGTCACATGAGGATTAGACTATACTTTATTTTCTTTGAGCAATAAAAATATTGGTAGTTTACCTTATGGATGTTTGCTTCACATATTGCTAACATTTAACCACATAAATTATTGTAGTTGATGTGATTGATTATTTAGTTATTCGAATTTATCTCTATTTTCTTTGCAACTAATTTATGTTGCAATAATATTTAAGATTACAAGTGTTCAACAATTTCTTTCTTGTTTTGTAACAACGCTAACCTTTTTAAGTTGGGAAAAGAATCTAAAAGAAGAGTTTATGATATTTAATTAGAACAACTAATGTTTCATATTAAATTTCACCTATTAATATTTCTTATACTCAACTTGTATCTATATATTTTGAATAAAATATAAAAGGCCATGCTAATATATGTATATTTGAGATTTTGTTTTTGATATCTATAAATTCTTTGTATATATTGTTGATCTATGATCCATCAACTATCATTAATTAAGATATTAAGTTTCCCTTGAAAATGACCTTGAATGCAATAAAACTTGTATTTCCTATTAATGTGTTTCCCATTTTGATGATTAATTCTTACTAAGCTAGTTCTATCAATATACTTATTTTTGTAAAGTTCATATATGAATGTGAACTCTAAATGGAGTATTTAGTCTGAATAAACCATTGTGACCAGTGTGAGGTTAATAATTTATCGAGGTTGATTTCTTCTCAAAGTATACTTCACTTGGTGCTCCATGGTTGGCATAACCAAGACAATAAAGATAACACAAAGAAATGTTATATTTGTTGTCTTCTTCAAGGGATTTAGAGGCTTGTAGCCTTATCCTCCATAATTCAGATCAATAGTAATTTATACTTGATAAATAAATATAATTGACAAAATAAATCAAATTGCTTCATAAATATATATCATGTTATGGTAATACAATGCATTTCATGAAAGACATGCTAAAGATCTTGAAATGTTAAGCTAAAGTGCCAAACATTTCCCTAAATTTTTATGTAGCTATATATGACAATGCCAACCCTCATAGTCTGAAGGTATGTGTTGGAATAAATTTGTTGTAGACATGTCAGGTTGTTAATAGTAAATTTAGTTTGTTGTGTTTAATCTCAATTAGTTTTCAACTCTAATATTTGATTGTCAATCAATTCTTAGTTTATTGTCAAACAACTACAAATAGTTATCAATTTGATTAGCATAATTATAAGAATATTGTTGGATCAAATACATGTAATTATATACATATACATACATACATATATATATATATATATATATATATATATATATATATATATATATATATATATATATATATATATATATATTATTTGTTAATAAATAAAATGTGCATCAAGTATTACACATGTTTCATTTTTTTAATATGATATATCAGAAGAACTCATTCTACTTGAGTTATTATAGTCATAGTCCAGTGATGGAAGAGAAAGGTGAAGCCTTTCTAGCAAGAAGAGAAGCATTGATTAAGAGAAAAAGTTGTTAAGTAAGTACTAAAAAAGATCCACCTAATAAAAATGGCTTCATTGATGATGAAACATCTACTCTATTTTGAAATGGCCATCACTTTGAAGATAAGGAATGATAAAATAGAGAATAATTTGATGCTCATTGTACTTGTAGATCCTAGAAGATATACCAAATTCAGTTTATGAGATATAGATATGAGAATTAGTGCCTAATAGTTCATGATAGATCAAAAATCTAGAAGTTCGACATTATTGATTTAGGACAATGATGAGATAAGTTTCATGTGAAAATGGTGTCCAATGATGTTGGGAACATGCATGATAGCTAGCTAACTACACCTGTACTTGGGAGGAAGCATGAAAAATTCTTACTATTATAGAAACCATTTTCAAATAAAAGAATTTGCATAATATATTTCCTATTATTGTGTTTTTAATAAGTTTAGTATTATATAATTAAAAGGATTGTTGGAATAAATTTTCCACACTAAACATGTGTAGATGTATCTAGATTGTTAGTTTTAAATTTAGTTTATTGTCTTTAGTTTTCATAAACAATAAACACCAATATTTCATTGTCAATACGTTCTTCATGTATTATCAAAAAACTACAATTATCTTTCAATTTTATTAGCATAATTGTAAGAATATTCATTGTTCTATTGCATGAATTAGTATATATATTTGTTAATTTAAACAATGTGCATTAAATGTTACACTTGTTATTTTTGGGAATGTGAAGTCCAATGATCACCTAACTCTTTGGTTTCTCCCAACCCTTCATTTTGTATATGTTTATGAGTGCATAAAGAGATGTGTATAGGTTGTGTACTTGTATATTGGTGATGATGATTAATGGAATAGTTCCCTTCTTTGCCATGGATGTAGCCAATTAATGGTGAACCATGTAATTTGTGGAGTTTTGTGTTGTGTTTTGTTTATCTCTATTTTGATTTCTACTATTTTATGTTGTTCCATATCTTATCTTTTCTCATTTTATAATTAATAATTGGTACCAGAGCTTGGTTAGCTTGAGAAAAGATGAAAGAATATGATGAAGCCAATTCAACCATTACACAAGTTCTAAGAGCTTTAAAATTTCAAGAATTCAACTTAGCAAAGAGTAGTGTTGTGAAAGAGAATTTTGAAGAAATGTTTCATATATATTAGTGGGATGAAGTTAGGGTGGCTGGTACAGAGGTTAATATAGAAGAGGAAGAAGGGGATGTGATATATATATATATAGACACAAACAAAAACACACACACACACAGATTGGTATCTTAAACTACCCAAAGTCTTTGGTAAATAATTTTCCATTGGTTGTGGAGTTTTCCTCTTGAAATGAGGATGATAAAGTCTGGAATCAATTAGTAGAGAAAAAAGTATTAACATTCCTTGATAGGAGAGGCTTGTGTATTGACCAAGAAGAGGTTTGGGGAATCCAAGTTGTTCAGCCTATAGATTAGGAGGCACAAACTAAATATAAAAAGAGATTACAAGGCTAGCTCAAGGGGGAGAATCAGTTGCTCATGGAGAAACTATTTTCTATGAAACCAAAAATGGACCTGATTTGTGTTGTTGTATGATGAATTTAAAAAATATAAACCCTTGACTAGAAGTTAGTTTACCATACCACTAGGAAGAGAGCCAACACACCTACATACCGAGTTATTGGCAAGAGGTTTTTGAGGGTAGCAATGTGGCTCACTTTATATCTATGGAATATATTGTAGAGCTAGCTAAGAGAGAAGATGTATTAAATGATTTTATTTCTTGTGATAATGTTCTGTATGAGAAGGTTTTTGGAAAAGGAACGTGTTGTTTTGGTTTGGGAACTAATGAACAAATTGATTTATTATTGCGAGTGGAGAAGGTAAATGAAATGAAATAAGTGTTGGCTATTCTAGATGAGTCATTTGTTGAAGGTATGTGATAGAGAGATGAATTTATTTCAGATTGTTTATTAATGTATAAGCTTGTTCCTAAAATTGTGGTTTTTGAAGATGACTTTGTCAAGAAAAATATTAATTCTGACTTGACATAGATAAGATAAATTTGTACTGTTCATGAAAACAATTAAATGGACAAGTTGAAATCTTTGATTTTCCTAGTTTTAATGTGAATTTAGAAGTGGAAATGTTAGGGATGTTAAAGTACATGGCTATATTGGTTTGACTTCAAGGGGTAGATTGTTGGGAATGTCAAGTCCACTAGTTGCCTAACTCTTTGGCTTCTCCCAACACTTCATTTTGTATTTGTTTTTGAATGTATAAAGAGATGCATATAGGTTGTGCACTAGTGTATTGGTGATTATAATTGATGGAATGGTTCCATTCTTTCTTATGGATGTAGCGAGTTAGTTGTGAACCATGTAATTTATGGTGTTCTTTGTTGTGTTGTGTTTGTCTCTATTTTTATTTCTATTATTTAAATATGTCATCTTTTCTTGTTTTATCATTAACAGTTCCAAATTTTTAATGAATGAAACTTCTACGATCTCAACTATGAGAATATCATTTTCTTCTCTTTCTACTACTTTGTGCATAAAATTTATGCCCAAGGCTCTTTTACACTATTCAGAAGGTCACATCATAGTTGGAAAAGGTTTTGGCATTGATTTCATGTCCATGTAACAATTGGTTATTTATTTTTGGCACTAGCACTCATTATTTTCTCTCTAGGAAAGTCAAAACTATATTTCATTAACTAATCTAAGTGTGATACTATAACATTAAAAAGCCTATACTATGCTTGGTACTATTCAATTATTTCTATCTAAAGATTATTTAAGATGAGTTTTGATTTATTGATCAGGCTTCTTTTGGTCAACCATCCACCAAAACTGAAGGCTCATTTAGAAAATAATAATAGGGCAAAAATTAAATAAAATAATATTTAGTTAAAAGAGTACTAAATTTGTACTATGTATAAATCAATGTATTATATTAGTATATGGAAAGGGGCCTAATTATTACCTATTTTTCAATTATTGTTCACTTGTTTTTGTTAATTAAAAACCCACTAGAGTGTTATCAAATGGGTCAATAACTGTCATTGGTATACCTAACAATTAGTCAGCCAATCAACCATAAGAGTCATCGAAATAATTGCTTCAACCTAGAATAATTGTCGGCTATAACATTTATCTTTGTGACCAATATTGGTTGAAATTGGGACGCAAAATCATTGGAATAAACATCGAATATATAGCACTCTCATCGATATGTCTATTCTTTGTCTGTCAAAAAAGAGACAGAAAATTTAATTTTTAAAAATATATATGTCTATATTATCAAATTAAGCACATCAATATTATGTTGTTGTTGTTTATTGGTTACAAATAGTCATACATTTTCTGTCGTATTTCACACAAACTTGTTCTTTCTCGAGGTCATTAACCTTGACATTCATAGGAGATGACTAAGCAATCTACAACTATGCCAAAAATAATACTTAAAGATTATATCTAAAACAAATCTCCCAATTTATTAGCTAGCTGGCTACTTGCCTTCTTCTTGTTTGTGGGGTTGATTTTTCAGGAAATGAGAAAGAGGGGGATGATTTGAGGATTGAATGGTTCATGGGAGAGTTTGGGAAAGGCTTTCTCGGATTGCCACTATCCACCACCTGCCATTTCCACCTTAGCATTCCCATTTCTTGGGGATACTTCTCACCGCGTATGACAAGGTAGAGCTCCTTGTCCATTTCCAATTGTACATCTTCTTCCCTCAATCATACATGCAATACATATTTAGTTCCACCAAACTTACTTTGAAATTACAACCTTTTAAGTATACGAACACAAAAATAATAGAAAACATAAACACAAGAAATACTAGATTTATGTGGAAAAACTTGTAAAGGGAAAAACCATGGAAAAGATTGCTCTAAAACATATGCACACCAATTAAGGCAAGTAACAAGAAATAATAACTAACAAAGGGACTATGAAGAATGATAAGAGAAAATAGATCCACCACTAATGTCCAACCCACTCATTTTTTTCAATACTACAGAAACTAAGATAAAGATAAATCACTTTGTTGACATAGGACTTTTCATATATCCAAAGATCACAACGACACCAAAGACTTAATAGCATAGTTTGATATGATATGATTTGAACTAGACTGAGAAATTAAGTCACAACAATATTGAGTCTAAAGACAAAAAAATTCTCACCCTTGATACCATGTGCAAAAAATCCATAATGGATTAGTTTAAACTACTCAAGTGCACAACATCCTTTCAATAACCAATAATTGAGTTGTATATCCAGTCAATATGCAGAGAATTGTTAAGAGGACATATTTGTGAAGGTTCTATAGATGTAGGTTACTAAATCATCATCTTTGCACTAGTACTCAATCTGGAAACCCTTGTATATAGCCACTCTAGAAAATCTCCACAAAAATCCCTTCTGGCCTCCACTTCATATACATCTTCTCAGAATCTAAAAACTCTAGTCCATCATTTATTCTCATTAATGTACTAATTTGGATAGTAAGTCTAATTTAATTTGTCCGTGGACTGAGACCTTAAATTATTGAGCTTCTCTTTGTTTCAAGAATAGTATAACATTCTCTACTTAACAAGGCCAACCACGTGAAGGTGGAAGCTCATCTGGCCCCTCCTAGGAGCCTCTTATGACCCTTTATGACATTTTAAGACCTCTAAGATGTATTCTTAGGGATTGTAAATGGTCGTAAAGTGTCATAAGGGGTCCTAGGATACAACAGATGAGAAACATAATTATAGGCATCATGGTCATAATTTTTTGGAGACAACATAATCGAGTTGTATACCCAAGCGATAAAGAGCAACTTTTGCACCTCTAATTCCAAGTTGACATTGTGGGATCCAAAGACCATAGATAAGGAATAAATTTAGAGAGCGGAGGAGGGACATAATGACAAAAATAATATAGGACAAACCTCAAGTTAAATGAGTTGGCAACTACAAACATTTTAATAGATTTTTATTATTAAATAACGAAATTTTCATATACTAGTTTTCTAAGAACCCTCATTACATGATTTATAATTGTAAGCCCCCTCTGAATTATGCATCTAGAAAATGAAACTACAACCTATTGGGATTAAGACAAACTTTATAAAACAACAACAACTAAGAAGGATCACTTGCCAACATCTGTTGAATACATCTATTGGAGGACCTTGTATTCATGAGCTACAGATGTATTCAACAGATGTTGGCAAGCGATCCTTCCTAGCTATTGTTGTTCTATAAGGTTTGCCTCAATCCCAATAGGTTGTAGTTTCATTTTATAGATGTGTAAGTTAGAGGGGGCTTACAATAATAAATCATGTAATGAGGGGGCTTAGAACACTAGTATATGCAAATTTCATTATTTAATAATAAAAATTTATTAAAATGTTTGCAGTTGCCTCATTTAACTTGAGCTTGTTAGAATAACTAAGATGGGGGTGAATTAGTTATCCAGTGTCCCAAAATAAAATGTATAATCCAAAACAAATTCTTCAACTTTTGTTACTCAGTAAACATAAAATACTTTCACTGTCTATGCTTTTACCGATTATCAGTCTAAAAACTTATAGTAGTTATCGATCAAATCTAACATGTAATATGCAAAGTATGATAAAAAAACAAATATCACAATCAACACATAACACAAGAGATTTAATGTGGAAACCCTATGAAGGGAAAAACCACTTGGGACCGGCAACCCAAAAATGTTCACTCTTCTGAAGTGAGGTTGGTGAAGACCCAACCCTATTAAAGGTTACAAAAACACTATTAGGTGTGACCTTGATAGAGGATTTTAAACCAGAAGTTATTATCCAACCAGCAGTCACTCTGGGGTTGATAGGATAACAATGTTCACTCTATGAATGAAACATAAAAAGACTTTCTTAGTCCACTTGGTTAAGAGATTTGACTATGTACAATGGTTAAACATGTAACAGTAGATGAGCTACCTTGATACAACTCAATTGAAATTTACAGATCAATATTCAGCTCATACATATCTTTCTGATCAACATATCACTTTAGATTCAACACTATGTCAACTTACTGTCCATCGGTAATTACTCTCTGTAGCTTTGTAATTGTTCTACAATTTGGTTCTCACTAACTAGTATGATCAGAATGTATGAATACTTGTTCACGTGATAATTATGTAGTATCTTCTTCCTCTGGCATAGTTTCAACAATGAAACCAATGTCTCTTATATAGATGATTAAATCATTTTCTCTTTTTCCATTAGATTTTGCCGCTTAATCTCATTCATTGATTTTTCCACTTTAACCTTCTTCATCTGATGTGTCAGTAACATGTTTCAATCTACTGCCTTAGATCTTCCTTGAATTATGTTAGCCGTCAATCTTCATAACAAACCTTATCTGTTACCTAGATTTCATACACTTTCCAGCTCATCAATCTTATCATCTAAACTAATCACTTAATTCCTTTCTATTCTCCTTGGTTAACAAAGAAATGCATCAGTGAACACAAGCTCAATTAACATTGCGCTTGGTATACACTACACTCTGTCGGTGTATATTGGAATGCTTCATTTACCGACAACACTATTTTGTGTCTTTCAGCTCTATTCTTCATCATAGATGAATGCAACATAATAAATTCAATATCATCAAGTCATAGACTCATCAACAAGTTACTCAGTGCATTCCTTATCCTCATCTGGCATATATATCTTCCTCGTGTAGATACTTATGTTCTTCATCTCTTCCACCTTTCTTCAGATGTTTTAGTATAGTAACTTACAAGATAAGTACTGTCAATCTAGTTGACATCAATGACAACATAATACTGATTTAATCATCTTACATATCTAATTAGCAACTCCTCAGTGACCTTTAATCACAGATTCTTCATTCAGGTTCTAAATTAGTTGTAGTTTGTCAATCTCTCCTTTTGGCATTGATGACAACTCAAGTAATATGAAGTGTACCATACACATACCAAACATGTATTCTACAACTTTGTGAAAAAATGTTGTGTAAGCTCTCCCTAGCTTAATATGTACTGTTTAATCACTATGTTACTAAACAAAATTATAAAATACAACTTTGTCATTCTGTAGATATGATCTTTTCAGCTCTCAGGTTCCTTCTTCTGTTCTCTGTAACTAATCTTCAATGTTTTGTTCCTTTTAGATTATCTCTCCCTTAGATAGTTCTCATCGGTGCATGTTTTCATTCATATTATTTATCTCTCCCTTTGATAAAAATGCCAAAGAAACAAATAAATAACAGCTCTGTAGTAGCTAAGTAACTCCTTGTTGTCCAATAGAGTCTTGTATCTCTATATACTGATATCCCAATCTGTTTCAGTTCTTCAAACTTAATCACAACCTTGAAAATTATCCAAAGTGTGAACTATGCTGAATCAACATGTGTGATCTTCTGATAAGATTAAGCTGATGCAACATCCAGATCACATTAGTGACCAGTAGACAGGGGACAGACCCCAAGTCTAGTCCTCAAGTATTCAAATGTGTCCTTTGGTAGAGGCTTTGTAAAGATATCTACAAGTTGTTCTTTAGATGTAATAAATTCTAACTTCACTTTCTTTTCTTGCACTTGTTCTCTTAAGTAGCAATACTTAATTGATATATGCTTTGTCTTGGAGTGCATCACTGGATTCTTTGAAATATTAATAGCAGTGGTGTTGTCATAGTATATAATCATTGGGTCAGTGATTACCTCATTCATTCCTTCCAGCACTTGCTTAATATACGCAATGTTTGAGAAATTAGTAGCAGCAGCAACATACTCTGCTTTAGCTCTAGATTGAGAAATACAAGCTTGCTTTTTACTTGTCCAAATTACAAGTCTTTCACCAAAGAAGAATGCTCCTCCAGTGGTGATTTTTCTATCATCCACATTTCTAGCCCAATCAGCATCGGTATAGACCTTCAATTCAAACTTACCTTCCTTAGGATACCATAGTCCATAATCCTCTATCTTTTTTAGGTATCTTAAGATTCTTTTAGTAGCAATCATGTGTGATTCTCTAGGGTTAGCAGAAAATCTAGCAACTATTTCCACAACATGTGCTATATCTGGTCTACTATGAACTACATACATTAGCTTACCAATCATGGATCGGTAAAGTGTCTAGTTTACCTCTGTAGTTTCATCTTCCTTTGTCAATTTATATCCAGTAGCCATCGGTGTTCCCACAAGTTTAGCATCTTCCATGCCAAATGTCTTCAAGACTTCCTTTATGTATTTAGATTGTGAGATGAATATCCCATCACTCTGTTGAATCACTTGTAGTCCTAGAAATAATTTAATCTCTCCAAACATAGACATCCCAAACTCTTTTCTCATCTCATCAGAAAAATATTTACATACATGATCTTGACCTCCAAAAATAATATCATCAACAAATATCTCAGCAATAATAATAGTGTTATCAGTATCACCTTTCATGTACAAATTGTTGTTCTCACTAGTTCTAACAAATCCAATACTTAACAAGTAAGTATGCAGCCTTTCATACCAGGCTCTCAGTGCTTGCTTCAAACCATATAAAGCTTTATGTAATCTTCATACCATGTCTTTTTTGTCTGGATCAACGAATCCTTTAGGTTTTTCTATGTAGACTTCTTCTTCAAGTATGCCATTCAAAAATGTTGACTTCGCATCCATTTGATAAACTTTAAATTTCTTGTGTGCAGCATATGCAAGTAGCATTCTAACTCCTTCCAATCTAGCAACAGGTGCAAATTTCTCACCATAATCAATGCCTTCTTCCTGTGCAAATCCCTTGCATACCAATCTAGCTTTACTTCTATTCAGCTCACCATTTTCATTCTGTTTGTTCCTAAATATCCACTTAGTACCGATAACATTCTTACCTTTAGGTCAGGGTACTAAGGACCGGGTTTTTTTCTTCTCTATTTTTTCTATTTCCTCTTTCATTGCATTAACCCATTCCTCATTCTCTAATGCAACTTTCACATTTTTTGGTTCAAATTGACAAACTAGACATGTACCTTGTCTTGCTTTGCTTCTTGTCTGCATGCCATCTTGTCTGTCTCCAATAATTTGTGTCTTAGGATGATGTCTCCTAACAAAACTAGCCAGTACTCATTTCTTCTTTCTTGTTCATCCTATTCAGGTTCATGTGCTTTCTCGGTAGCTCCATCTTGTTCGTCGCTTTCCCTTTCTTGTTCCTTAGGGTTATTTTCTTGCTGACCGGTTATCATAGGTTGCGACTTCGGTAGATATTCAGGATGATCAATATAAGTGAATCTACCATAGTCTTCCAGTTCCTTTCTACTTTCCTCTATGTTCTTGTCATCAAACTCATCAACATAGACATTAGCACTTTCAATTATCTTATTTGTAACCTTATTCAGACATTTATATGCTTTACTCTTAGTAGAATATCCTAAGAATATACCTTCATCACCTTTAGAATCAAATTTCCCATTTCCCTCATCTTTTAGAATAAAACATTTTCTTCCAAAAATCCTAAAATAACTTACAGTAGGTTTGTGTCCAAACCATAGCTCATAGGGTGTCCAGTTGGTGTCCTTCTTTAGTTGTACTTGGTTAAGAACATATACAACTGTACTAACAACTTCCCTCCATTATGTTTGAGAAATATTTTTTTGTAGCATTAGTGTTCTTACACAGTCAATTATTGACCTATTCCTTCTTTTAGAAATCCCATTCTGCTGAGGTGTCCTCGGTGCAGAGACCTATCTTTTGATACCATGATCATTACAGAAATTAGTAAATTCATCAGAGATAAATTCACCTCCTCTATCAGATCTTAAGCATTTTAATTCTTTTCTAGTCTCTTTTTCTACCTTTTCCTTATACCACTTAAACATCTTAAATGCTTGAGATTTTTTCTTTTAAGAACATAACTATCATCAGGCTAGTATAGTCATCAAGAAAAAGAACAAAGTATCTATCACCATAATAACTCTGAGTTCTCATAGGACCACATAGGTCGGTATGAACCAACTCAAGTATCTTCTTTGTTGAGTAGTCTTTGATTTTAAAACTAGACTTAGTCATCTTACCTTTCTGACATTCATGACACATATCATGATCAAGTTTTGACAAGTTAGGCAACCCTCTAACTCTTTTCTTCTTACTAATCTTGATCATGTTATCAAAGTTCACATGGCATAACCTTTTATGCCACAACCATGCATCTTCATCCTTCATTAATAAAAAAGAAGACTGATCAATATCAAGATAAAATAAATTACCTCTGGATTGTGTATTGGTTCCGACAAGTCTTCCTCCATCATCATAGATTTTTACCTTTTTGCTCTCAAAAGCAAGTCGGAGGCCAGAATTATTCAGTTGTGCCACACTTAATAAATAATAGTTTAGTCCACCTACCCAGTATGCATTTTCACATTTTATTCTATCATTAATCATCAATGAAACTTTACCTCTTACCATATAGGCTGCATCATTTCCCATTCTAACAAATCCTCCATCGTATTCATCAAGTAGGTCAAATTTCTCTACATCACCAATCATATGATCTGTATAGCCATTGTCTATGATCCATGTATCATTTCTTCTTACTTTAGAGATCAGTGATGTTTCTTCATGTTTCTCTTCTTCCTCTGAGTCATCTTTCATAGCAAAAAATACTACTTCTACATCATCATCAGTATCAGATTCAAATTCAATATCTTCGGCTATGTAACATACCTTTTTCCCTTTGTCTTTGGATCTATCATCATCTTTCTTATTCAGACATCTAGGAGCGATGTGGCCAATTTCTTTACAATTAAAGCATGCCTAAGGTAGCTTACCTCTATACCTTCCTTTACCTTTGAGTAACCTTTTGGCCATAAGAGCTTCAAGCTCATCAAGTTCATCATTGGTATTACTGTCACTATCATTATTCTCATTATTCCTACTACTAGACTTACCAATCTTCAAAGAAGACATGAAAGAGGATTCAACAGAAGGTACAACACTGTTGTCAAAGTTATTCAATTCAAAGGTTGTAAGCTTACCAATTAGTGTGTCAAGAGTAAGGTTGGATGTAGCTCTTGTTTCATGAATTGCAGAGATCCTGATTACATAAACTGAAAGTAAAGTTATGAGAATCTTGCTTATCACTATTTCTTTCTCAATAATTCCATCTAATGCTCTAATATCATGTACTACCTCTTTTAGTTTGTTTGAGTATTGTGCAATGTTCTCACCTTCTTTCATCTTCATATCATCAAATCGACCTCTTAGGCTTTCTACTCTAGCTCTTTTAACATTCAAATCTCCACTGTATATTAGAGTCAGTTTATCCGACATGATTTTGGCAGTAGTGCATCCCTTAATGTCTTCAAATTCAGCATTGGTACAGGTAGCAACAAGTTCCATCATACTAATATTATGTTCACACCTGTCTTTCAGTTGATCAAGGCTTAAGGGACCTGGTGTTGGTTCAATGTAGCCATTCTACATTAGTTCTAGTGCAGAATTCCCCAAGTCCAGATATGTGCAACTTCATCCGGCTTCGCCATACTATGAAGTTCTGTTTGTTCATCTTTGGCACTTCCCTCTTATACATTTTGAGATCTTTGTGCTGGAGTCTTTAAAACTTTCTTCTAAGAAACCATAGCTCTAATACCAATTGTTAGAATAACTTAGAGGAGGGTGAATCAGTTATCCAGTGTCCCAAAACAAAATGTATAATCCAAAACAAATTCTTCAACTTCTGCTACTCGGTAAACATAAAATACTTTCACTGTCTATGCTTTTACTGATTATTAGTCTAAAAAATTATAGTAGTTACCGATCAAATCTAACATGTAATATTCAAAGTATGATAACAAACAAATATCACAATCAACACATAACACAAGAGATTTAACGTGGAAACCATGTGGAGGGAAAAACCACTTAGGACCGGCAACCCAAAAATGTTCACTCTTCTGAAGTGAGGTCGTTGAAGACCCAACCCTATTAAAGGTTACAAACACACTGTTAGGTGTGACCTTGTTAGAGGATTTTAAACTAAAATTTATCATCCAACTAGCAGTCACTCCGAGGTTGATAGGATAACAATGTTCACTCTATGAATGAAACATAAAAAGACATTCTTAGTGTTGGGAGTTCCCTTTGATCTTCAACTTATAGATTTATACTTTGATGGATAACTTTAATATAACTTTGACTCTATCACCACTCCAAAGTCTACAAGGAAGAGGGCCAATTAACAAGGATCAAGAGAGATCCTCCTACACTTTGAGCCTTATTGCTCAGGTGGGTGTACCCTTGATTCACTTCTTCAAAGGAATCATAAAATGTTATGCCAATATACTCTTTACTAACTGATTTAAGATTTTATCATTTAATGTTTGTGTGTATGGTTGACAACAATGAAATGCCTCCAGAGGATGGACCAGTGCCTTAACCTAGGGCAAAGAGTCACCCAATTACATACATCAGCTGAAGATCTTGACTCAAACACTCTTGGGCTCAGGATAAGTGCTTTGCCTATTACCCCTCTCCCTCAAACACAAGGACATCAGATTCTTACTTGGTTGTAAACTCACTAAACCCATCCAAAAGACTTTAATCATAACTTTGTTAGGAACTCAAAGATGACTTCACAATACTCTTTGTTTACCATATGCTAACACACTTTGTGACATTAACATATATGACCTTAGAATCGAAACAAGAAGACATACACAAATGCAAGATTAGAACTCAATAGTATTTTCATTAACATATTCAGGATCAATATACAATCAAAACAACACAAAGATAGGAAATACCCAAAATCCCACTCCTCTATTAGTATAACACTATCAACAACCAGCTGGGACCAAAGAAAGTTTAGAACCCACACTAAGTCAAAAATTATTCAATAAATACCCCTTAGTCATCTTGGAATTCTCAAAGAGAATGCAACAAGCTACGAATGACTTAGGGTTAGGGTTTCACCCACCAGACCCACTAGGAACGGTCACAAATTTATTACAGGGGTGGAAACCCAGGCAACCAGGAGAAAAAAAATCCTAGAATGATCCTCAATCATGAAAAATTCTCCATGAAGGTACTGAGAATTATGAACAATGCCTAAATGTCAACCCCACAACACACCTTGAGCACAAAACCACATAGTACAAACCCCTACAGATGATCACTCAACACCCTAGACCACACTGTAATAGCAAGCGCCACCAAACCAATCGAAATCAGCTATTAAAACCATAAATTTTGGTACTTCTTGTTGCTGAGAAACCCTCTACAAATTCAAATTTGAAAGTAAACAGCCACATTCAAGTGCCAATAGTGAATCGGCGGTCATAATTTAAATCTGGGCCAACTTTATATTGCAACCGTTAGATCTCTCCCTTTCGCGGTCTTTAGTCCTTAACTCAACTACCACCCTCGGGTTAACACTTAGTGACCATGCGACAAGGCAAATCCTATTCATGAAGTGAAATATTAACTCACCACTTAACCTCATGAATAGGTGACCAAAGGAATTTAACTCATCCCAGTCACATCTAGCGAACTAGCAATTGAAAGTCTCCGCCAGTACGCGAAACACTTTATACCACCGCTAAAAAAATTAGTGACCATGTGACCGCTTGTTCGCTGAATCGCCAATTATTTTGGAACACCGCCAATTCTCTTAGCAAATGAGTGAAACCCCTTGGAAATTTTTCAGCCTCTAAACACATTTGTCAGGACCACCAGACCCCTTTTATCCCACCTGGGCCCACTTTTTGCCACATGTCATCACCTTATTCGTGGCTCATGCTCAGTCACACTGACATAGGACCCACTTTCTATAAGCCTTATAATCGGATGATAGGCGTAAGATCTCATAGCTTTGACAAAACTCATGAGAACTTACGCTGACCGTAGATCTTGTTCTCATCACTGATCTCTCTGACAATGACCCCACCTTGCCGCATCATCCATGTCGACCAATAAAATTTTAACAATCCTTCACCACCTGGCAAATGGCCCCACTAAGAACATTAAGCTGCCTGGAAGATCGGACGGCTGGCGCAAGATCTGAAAGGCTCAAAAGATTCTATGTGCTTACACGCCAATTATCGATTAGGAATCCTCTAATTGAGATACCGGGCCCACCTGACAACATGTCCAGCTCACACAACGTGGACCAATCATAGTACAACAAATCAGCATATCTGGCAGATGGACCCGCCGAAGGAAAAGGTTACGTCATACAAAAGAATCAACAGTTGTCTCAAAATCTCAAATGTCTGACACATCTCATAAGAATTTATGCCCGTCGTTGATTGAGATGTTTTCAGAAGACCAGGCCCAAGAAAATATTAAGCCAGAACATAAGAAAAAATAAAGCACAGGACTTAGGCTTTTAGGAAAAATTAGGCACTGAGGACCTTAGGAAATATTAAAGGTCGCTGAGGGTAAAACTTAGGAAGTATTAAAGCGGTGGGCGACCAAAACATAAAGCACGTGCACCTTAGGAACTTTAAGTGACTCAAAAAGGTAACAGAAAAATAGAACAGGGCCAGGGTTTTCAAAGGATTTTAAATGTAACGGCTAGTTTTTTTAAAAATTTTTGCTTAGGGCTTTAGCCAGAGACATGAAAAATGATACAGATATGAGGGGGAAAATGCTATAGCCATGAAATTTTTTGCACCTGCTAATAGTGGCTCTGTCTGGGGATGTATGCCTCCTGTAGGCATAGCAAGGATCTAGAATCACTGGTTAAAGCAGACCATCCCACTAGAAAAGGGTATAGAGACCTCAAAAAACACAGGGAACCAACAGGAAGGGAGACCCACAACAAGAAAGGAAAAACAATACATAGTTTACAATATTTATAGAAGGCTCAGGGCCCCAAAACTTCTGATCAGTTTTTGCCTCTATCAAACAAATAATTTTCATCTCCATTCAGTAGAGGAAAACTGAAATTACATCTCTCATCCATCCTGCCAAAAACATTGTGATCCACATTCAACATATTATACAAAAAATGATCACCATACTCACCACCATCTAGCAAGACAAAGTCACCACACTGCCATGAATACTGATCATTATGTGACATCAAAATGTCACACTCTTCACTTTCACTGTCATGTTGAAAAAGAAAACATTCCTTTTCAACCTCATGGATGGACACATCAGCATGATGATCACTAGTTTGCAATAAAGAATAACTCTTTTCTATCTCCTTACTCTGCAAACTAACATAGCACTTCTCAAGACAAAAATCTGATTGCATGAAAATGGAAACAACTTGCTGATCAAAAATCACATCAGCAACTTCTGGAAAGGAAAAGGCACTATCAGACAATGACTCATTAGTCATTTGCAAATCTGAGAAAACCCCTTCAGATTTACCACACTCTCCAGCATCAAAGTATAAACAAGAACCACTAACATTAGGCTCTTGAAAAACTAAATCCACACTAGTACACATATCATCACATTCATCAAACATGCCATTATCAAATTCATTACAATGATGTGTACCATCCACTTGCATATCAAAAATGGGATAAAGGACCTCAATAGAAGTTACACACATCATGCCATCATTTATTCTTTCTTCATCAAAAATAATATCTACCAGGCATGGAATTTTGGAAACATATTTGGGAGTGCATTTCTGAAATTCTGCATCTAAGAGCTCTAAAATTTTCTCACTACTTAGTAAGCATTGAAATTCACATTCTATCTCATTGGTCTCACTGAAAATACTACAAACATCATCCTCATCTGAGATAGGAGCTGAAAATTCTTGTGTCACAATATCTTGTGCAGGGTCATCACGGTAGGAACTTTCACTGCAAGAACCTACATCCATTGCAGATTCATCTTCTATCTCCTGATAACCACAAGTTCCACCATCAACATTAGCATCACAAGACTCATCCTCCACAAATGAAGCCATCCATCCTTTAACATTTTCTAGTGCTTCATTCCTGAAGGAGGCAGACCAACTGACTGACTCAGGCATACCGAGTTCTAAGAACATTTCAGCATATTGGAAATCTTGAAGCTCAATTCCCATAAGAAACTCATCACAAGCTACAAGAAACTTCTTATAGTAAGAATGGGATGACCCATCCTTTCTTTCTGCTATTGTACATCTCAAAATCCTTATGCAAGTCTACTGGATTTTTTGACTCATCAAATAAATATCTCTTTCTTTATTAACACTTCTAAAATCTGACAAAGAACTTTCAGACCTAGAAACATCATCTTGACTCATCAAGGCTGGAAACTCCATTTCAATATATTGACAAAACAAAGTAGCTTGTTCTCATGACAACACTTCCATCTAAATTAATGCAACCATTAACCTTATTAAATCTCAACATATTTCTGATACTCTTTATAACAACCAAAGCTTCTATCCAGAAATATGATCATACTTTCAAAATTAATTTCCCCTTTTCAATGATGACTTGTTCACCTAATTAGGGACTATTCTTGCTTAATGAAATAGGATTACCTGGAGATGTTGTGAATGCTACAAAATATTGATCTTAAGTCTCCTCCAGATCACCTTTCAAACTTTCATAGAGCCACCACCTCTTTCAGAGGACAAATCTGAATTAGTTGAGAACCTTTCCCAACTCCAAACCCTCTTCAAAACCCACAATCACAACACAATCTCACAGGATAACTCCTTGTTAGGACTGCAAATATATCACATTTTGTTACAAAACACTGACCAAACAGAGACTTAGAGTCACCACTCAACACTTAGTGAGAAAATTTTACAAATGTGTTTTTTATATCTGACTCTGTGATCATTTAACCAGACTCTGGGATGATCCAGCCAACCAGGAAAGCTTGCTATCTTTTACTTCTCCCCAATAGACTCTATCACCACTCCAAAGTCTACAAGGAAGAGGGCCAATTAACAAGGATCAAGAGAGATCCTCCTACACTTTGAGCCTTATTGCTCAGGTGAGTGTACCCTTGATTCACTTCTTCAAAGGAATCATAAAATGTTATGCCAATATACTCTTTACTAACTGATTTAAGATTTTATCATTTAGTGTTTGTGTGTATGGTTGACAACAATGAAATGCCTCCAGAGGATGGACTAGTGCCTTAACCTAGGGAAAAGAGTCACCCAATTACATACATCAGCTGAAGATCTTGAATCAAACACTCTTGGGCTCAAGATAAGTGCTTTGCCTACTACCCCTCTCCCTCAAACACAAGGACATTAGATTCTTACTTGGTTGTAAACTCACTGAACCCACCCAAAAGACTTTAATCCTAACTTTGTTAGGAACTCAAAGATGACTTCACAATACTCTTTGTTTACCATATGCTAACACACTTTGTGACATTAACATATATGAGATTAGAACCGAAACAAGAACACATACACAAATGCAAGATTGGAACTCAATAGTATTTTCATTAACATATTCAGGATCAATATACAATCAAAACAACACAAAGATAGGAAATACCCAAAATCCCACTCCTCTATCAGTATAACACTATCAACAACTAGTTGGGACCAAAGAAAGTTTAGAACCCACACTAAGTCAAAAATTCTGCAATAAATACCCCTTAGTCATCTTGGAACTCTCAAAGAGAATGCAACAAGCTACGGATGACTCAAGGTTAGGGTTTCACCCACCAGACCCACTAGGAACAGTCACAAATTTATTACAGGGGTGGAAACCCAGGCAACCAAGAGAAAGAAAATCCTGGAATGATCCTCAATCATGAAAAATTCTCTGTGAAGGTACTAAGAATTATGAACAATGCCTAAATGTCAACCCCGCAACACGCCTTGAGCACAAAACCGCACAGTAAAAACCCCTGGAAATGATCACTCAACACCCTAGACCACACTGCAACAGCAAGCGCCACCAAACCAATCAAAATCAACTATTAAAACCATAAATTTTGTACTTCTAGTTGCTGAGAAACCCTCTGCAAATTCAAATTTGAAAATAAATGGCCACATTCAAGCACCAACAGTGAATCGACGGTCATAATTTAAATCTGGGCCAACTTTATATCGCAACTGTTAGATCTCTCCCTTTCATGGTCTTTAGTCCTTAACTCAACTGCCACCCTCGGGTTAACACTTAGTGACCATGCGACAAGGCAAATCCTATTCACGAAGTGAAATATTAAGTCACCACTTAACCCTGTGAATAGGTGACCATAGGAATTTAACTCATCCCAGTCACATCTAGCGAACTAGCGACTGAAAGTCTCCGCCATTTTGTGAAACACTTTATACCACCACTAAAAAAATTAGCGACCACACGACCGCTTGTTCGCTGAATCACCAATTATTTTGGAACACTACCAATTCTCTTAGGGAATGAGCGAAACCCCTTGGAAATTTGTCGGCCTCTAAACACATTTGTCAGGACCGCCAGACCCCTTTTATCCCACCTGGGCCCACTTTTTGCCACATGTCATCACCTCATTCGTGGCTCATGCTCAGTCACACTGACACAGGACCCACTTTCTGTAAGCCTTATAATCGGATGATAGGCGTAAGATCTCATAGCTCTGACAAAACTCATGAGAACTTACGCTGACCGTAGATCTTGTTCTCATCATTGATCTCTCTAACAATGACCCCACCTTGCTGCATCATCCACATCGACCAATAAAATTTTAACAATCTTGCACCACCTGGCAAATGGCCCCACTGAGAATATTAAGCCGCCTAGAAGATCAGATGGCTGGCGCAAGATCTGAAAGGCTCAAAAGATTCTATGCGCTTACACGCCAACCGTCGATTAGGAATTGTCTGATTGAGATACCGGGCCCACCTGACAACATGTCCAGCTCACACAATGTGGACCAATCACAGTACAACAAATCAGCATATCTGGCAAATGGACCCGCTGAAAGAAAAGGTTATGTCATATAAAATAATCAACGGTTGTCTCAAAATCTCAAATGTCTGACACATCTCATAAGAACTTATGCTCGCCATTTATTGAGATGTTGTCAGAAGACTGGGCTCAGGAAAATATTAAGCCAGAACATAAGAAAAAATAAAGCACATGACTTAGGCTTTTAGGAAAAATTAGGTGCTAAGGACCTTAGGAAATATTAAAGGCCACCAAGGGTAAAACTTAGGAAGAATTAAAGTGGGGGGTGACCAAAACATAAAGCACGTGCACCTTAGGAACTTTAAGTGACTCAAAAAGGTAACAGAAAAATAGAACAGGGCCAGGGTTTTCAAAGGATTTTAAATGTAACAGATAGTTTTTTTTAATTTTCTGCTTAGGGCTTTAGCTAGAGACATGAAAAATGATACAGAGACCAGGGGGAAAATGCTACAGGCACAAAATTTTTTGCACCTGCTAACACTTAGTCCACTCGGTTAAGAGATTTGACTGTGTACAATGGTTAAATATGTAACAGTAGATGATCTGACTTGATACAACTTCAATTACAGTTTACAGATCAATATTCAGCTCATACAAATCTTTCTGATCAATAAATCACTTCAAATTCAACACTATATCAACTTATTGTCCGTTGGTAATTACTCTCTATAGCTCGGTAATTGTTCTGTAGTTCGGTTCTCACTAACCAGTATGATCAGAATGCATGAAAACTTGTTCATAACAAACCTTATCTGTTACCTAGATTTCATACACTTTCCAGCTCATCAATCTTATCAGCTAAACTAATCATTTAATTCCTTTCTATTCTACTCGGTTAACAAAGAAATGTGTTGTTGAACACAAGCTCAGTTAACACTACGCTCGGTATACACTACACTTTGTCAGTGTATATTGGAATGCTTCATTTACCGACAAAACTGCTTTGTGTCTTTCAGTTCTATTCTTCATCATAGATGAATGCAACATAATAAAGTCAATATCATCAAGTCATAGACTCATCAACAAGTTACTTAGTGAATTCCTTATCCTCATCCATCATATACATCTTCCTCATGTAGATATTTTTTTTCTTCATCTCTTCCACCTTTCTTCATATGTTTCGGTATAGTAACTTACAAGATAAGTATTGTCAAGCTAGTTGACATCAATGACAATATAATACTGATTTAATCATCTTAAATATCTAATTAGAAACTCCTCATTGAGCTTTAATCACAGATTCTTCATTCAGGTTCTAAATCAGTTGTAGTTCATCAGAGGTTTGTCCTATATTATTTTGGTTGCTATGGCCCTCCTTCACTCTCTAAATTTATTCCTTATCTATGGTCTTTGGATCCTGTAGTGTCAACTTGGAATCAGAGGTGCAAAAGTCGCTCTACATTGCTTGGGTATACAAATCAATTACGTTGTCTCCAAAAAATTGTGACCATGATGCCTACAATTATGTTTCTCAACTATTGTGAAATCTACATTTATGTTTCTCAACTGTCGTGTTTATGTGCATGTTTATTATGTGTGTAAAATTTATTGAATGTTTTTTTTCTCTTTTAAAACTATGAAAGATTGAAACTTTTAGGTGGGCTTGACAATTTGTCTAGCTCTATTAGGTGGGATTGTTTTTTTCACAAATTGGGTGATGATAGATTATGTCTGAAACTATGATGTACATTGTGTAGAATATGAAGGTAAAGTTTAATGTTTTTTTCTCTATATTTGTGTAACAAAGAAAAAGAATAAAATTCTCTGACTGTTTGCCAAAATTTAGGAATTGAATTGTGATAAATGATGCAAATATGTATTATTGTAAGGTATATTGGCACGTGTTATGAAATGATTTTAATACTAGAACCTTTTGAAATTCTTAGGGAGGAAAAATTCAACATGTTTTATATGAAATAGGAATTCGTAGAAAAATTGTGAAAATATATTTATATGTCTTACCTTGCATCGCATGAGATTTCAAAAGAAAAGAGAGAATTAACAATTCACGTGGGTTTGCTTTAGTGGATAGAGCAATGTTATTTAAGGTAATTGAATGTGTTATTACATGATGATGTAAATGTTCAGATTTATGTTCTATAAGTATGGTCATGTTCTTTAACGTACCTTGGGCACAAGGTTACATGTAGCTTTTACTCCCTCCTTGTGGCTAGTGCTAGTCACTCTATAAATGTGATTTAGTTCTCAATTGATGTTTTATTTGAACTTGATGAACTTTGCTACTAGTTAAGGACTAGTTTGAAATTTAAATTTCTCTTGTGACCATCTAGCCACTAATTTTGAGTTTTTCAATCAATTGAGATTTTGTTCACACTTACTTATTTTTTATTCTTCTTACATGATCCTTGAGGATTTTTGTAGACACGAAAAATTGGCAAAAGGCTTAAATCAATCAAAAGGTGCATCAAATCATCAAAATAGCATGAAAAATCAATAAATGGAACAAAGGCAATTCAAATCAAAGGAAAATTCAATTAAATGATTAAATGAAGCTTGAAAAGGGGAAAAACACTACGAAATTGATTAAATTCAATTAATGACATAGTTGTTGAAAACAAAAATCAAAATGAACCTCTTACCCTTCATGGCTAAATTTAATAACTTTAATTAATTAATAAATCCTAATTTCCCTCAACAAAGCAAATTGGAGACAAAATGGACACAAATCACTCACTTTTTTTGAAATGGTCCAGCCTTTTGAAACCATTTAAATGATTGTCCCCTCCTTGTCCCCCCATTTATGGACAAAGCAAAGCCAATTGACCTTACCCAAGCATAACCACAATCAACTCACTCTACCCCCTACCCTTGGGAAATTACTATAAGTATGAATCATTTTGGAGAACATTTCGATCTTAGAATTTCAATTGAAAAGCATTGTTACTATAGTCAATTGAGATCATTTCTAAGAGCAATTGAAGCATTTGAGCATTTAGAGTTATCATTTTAGCATTTTATCATTGCATTGTTATCAATGGAGCTAGATTAAGCATAAATTCATCATAGAATAAGCATTTAGAAGCATCATAGCAGCATTATTCTCATTTTAGAGGTGTCACTAGTGAGGATTTGCAGCTGAGAGCTCACTTACCACTTCTTTCTAGAGATCCATGAGATGTTATAGATTGTAGTTGCATTTTAGAGTAAATTTCCTTTGTATTTAGCTTAAATTATTGCTACTTGATCTTAATTTCATGAAGGTGTTAAACTCACACACACAAATGGTGCCCACCGTGGGGCCCTAGGCCTCTAAATCAGTCAGATTTATCATTTTATTTGCAATATTTAGGCTAGAACTACTTGAATTTGCTTGCTGTCTACAGGTTACAGAGAAGAAATCATGCTTGCCAGTAAAGAAGTCACGCCTAAAGAAAAGAAATGTCGCGTATGGTAAATTAAAAATCACCTATAGTCTGGATACTTACGTAGATTAACATGCAGATTCATGCCTGAGAGAAAAGAAGTACCGCATGACATAAAGAAATCACGCTTCGGTCGACAAAGCTTCTAGCCTTTACAAATTTCAATTACGCCTATGACACAGGGAGTATTGCTTATGTTTAAAACACTGTCGCTTAATTTGAAGCTTTGATTTGCCTTTGATGATTTCATTCACGCTTATAAAGTAGTAAGTATCGCTTATCTTTGAAGTAATGTCGCTTGGTTTGAAGCTTTGCTTTGCCTTTGCTAGTTTCATTTACGCTTGTGAAACATTAGATGTCACTTTTGGTAATTTAACTGTCGCTATCATTTCACCAGTTTATTGCACTTGATTAATGATTTAATGCTCAGATTAATTAAATATCACTTCTGACTTAATTGATTTCACTTGAGCCGTGTAAATGTGACGCTCGCAGTCAATTAAATCACGCTTATACTTAATAAAATCTCACGGTATGTCATTCAAATGTCGTGTAGACTGTGCCAAAAAAAATGCAGTATTTTATTAGATTATGCACATGACTAATTAATTCACTATTTTTTTATGTTGCAGGTACAGGCTCTGTTGCAAAAAAGTGCTCAAAATTTATTTTTTCTTTTTTGCATGGAAAAAAGAAACAAAAAAGGATGTCCTATTAGAGTATACCTTGCACCTTTTGATTAATTTGCAAATATTTGAGTTCAAAATAAATCAAAAGCATAATCAACTTCATCATTTTTAAGCTTTGATTTTGGTTTCCCCTCACTTTGTTCGTTTGTGCCGACTAACTTGTTGCTCGAGGGAATGCATTTTCTAAGGTAAGGGAAGGACTTGGAGATAAAAATGAGAAAAACTACTACTTAAAAATGCGCATAGCTTTTGCTATCATCAGTTGAGGTATTTTTCATATCAAGCTTGCATCTTCCCTTAGCTTGTGGCATTTTCAAATTTCTAAACATAGATAATCATTAAAAGGAAAGAACAAACATTTCAATTCTAAGAACTCCTTTGTCATGAAGTTGAAAAAGAACAAAAAATTGTGATTGTAAGTGTTTGGGATAAGGGAAAAGCAATAGAGATATGCTCTTCACTCTTTGAGTGGATCAAATTCCCAAACTTGCTCAACCTAATCCACTTTTCATGCTTTCAAATGAACATGTTTAAAACTTAGGGAGCTTGCCTCCCGAGATTGCCTTAAAGGACCAGTGAGAGGGACAGCCCAAAGTGGGATACACTTGCTTTTGCCGCGAGAATCCGACCCACTATAAAATGAAATGCATGTATCCTTAATGGGGTGCATGACAAAAGGATTTTAATTTCTTGAACTTCCTCTAGTAGTCCTCATGGATTGCGCAAAATTGTGCTTTGGTGCGTGTGGGAAGCCCCTTAACATACTGGGGGGATGGGAGATTTTAATCCATTTTGAACGGAATATTTACTAAAGCTTGGATAAAATAGAAAAGCCACCTTGTAGAGCCATGTTTACAAGACAATTTGACTTTAGGTAGGCTATTTGGAATCTATTCTTGTGCTATACTTGTGAAAACATTCGAGAATATACACATTAGATTGTTTTTAGAGACATTAATGTGTGTGCTGCATTTGTTTTTTATTTTCAAACAAGAAAATTTTGAAAAATCTGATCTTAAATATTTTAAAAATCAAAAACCTTACACCTTGGTCAGATAAGTGTCACCTGTGCATAAAAAAAAACACTCACCTATCAGAGATTCAGTCACACCTATGACTTATTCAAACCCGCGTAGACATCCTAAAGTCACGCTTAGAAAAATTTGAGACACGCCTGGAAGAATTGGAAACCCACTTAGTAACAGTAAAGTGTCACCTAAGAACCTACAGAGGACCACCTAACAAAAAACCAGTGCACGCCTAAAGGAGTTTTGGTCATGCCTATGCTTGGTTCAGTGACGCCCAAAAACACAAAAGGGAAAACAGAGAGTATTTCCCGAAGGATTTAGAAAAAATTGGTTTCATATTTGGATACCCTTTTCGAAGGTACACTTTATCAATGCAACAAATAGATCATATTCTTGAAAATAATTTATAATGATGAGTCTATTTGAGAAAAAAATCAACCCTATTATGGAGAACAATTATCGAAATCAAGATCAAAATCTCCATTGGAATCAAGATGATGAAGTATCTGAAGATGAAGTTTTAGAAGCACTCCAAGATCCCATGTTCATGAAAATAATGCAATTAGTTTTGGAGAGGAATAAAGAAGCATATTTCATGAAGTTAGTTCAAGCAGGAGCTAAGCTTCCTCGTGATTTTGACACATCAACCTTGATAGAGAATGAGGAAAAAAAAAAAGAGATACCATCTAAAAATTCATTGTTAAGATCAAGGTGTCCTTTTCTTTATGATGATGCACCATCCATATCTTCATCCTCCTCACAAAAACAAGCATTTAAGAGTGACAAACCTATCTTGGATCAAAGGAAATTTCATAATCAACCTATTTTTTATCAAGATAATAAAGAGTATGAAGAGAAAAGTATCACTCTCAAGCAAGATCTAATGCACAAACCCCTATCTAGTAAGGTTTCTCCCATAGCATGTACTCCTTTCATCTTTCAGTCATCTCCCAAAGCTCCACAATTATCCAAAATTCCTCCATCAAAAAGTGAACCTAATGATAACACCTTTCAAGTTGACTATGGCTACCCTCAAGGGCTACCTCTAAAAGAAACCCAAGCTAGTTTACATCATGTTGCAGACCTTTTCCATGCTTCAAAGATCTTGGACCCCAAGGCTTCATGTGCTTCAATGCCTATTATACCCATTCAAGAGGATCCTACATCATTCTTCCAAATATTCCCCATACATATCCAAACATCTACCTTATCCTTAGAAGTGGCTCCATGTCAAGAAGATAATCCAAAGAGAAAAGAGATAAATAGTGATAAATATCAAGATCAAGATTATACACAATCTCCTCCCATATTTGATGAAGGTCCCATATCCCTCGAACCTTGTGATGATCCCCTTGCATTCTTTCATGGCTTCCAAGATGATATCCTTCCATTCCAAGAAGAAAGTACCCTTCCAAGTTCCACATCTTCTCCACTTCCCAAGCAAGATCAAGATATCCCTTCCATAACTTCCAATGAGCATATTGAAAATCAAGAGCAAAATACCATCTCTACACAATTTGAAGATCTTAGTCAAGATCAAAGCATCCCATCATTTCCTTTTCATATTCCTCCATGTTCATCTCAAGAAAACATCATTCTTCCAAATCCCTTGCAAGATAATAAATCCCTTCAGGCTTCAGTTGATCCTATCAAATGTGTTCCTATCAAATCTATTCATGAGCCTATTGGTATAAAGATAAATCCTAAAGATAAGAATCTTGGCGATGCAGTTCCTTCCAAAGATATTGATATCCCTTTCACACCTTATATTCCTCCATTCAAATGCAACCACATACCTCCACTATCCTCTAAATCCATTTTGGGTTCCTATGTCCCAAAACAAAAGTCTTCATCTCTTCCATCCATATTAGGTCCATATATTCCTCCATCCTCTATTTTTATCATCCCTAGCTATCCATTCACTTACCCTACCATGTATCAAGATCAACGAAGGCACAAATACTTGAAGAATGTCCAAACACCAATCCATATGAACCCTCCATATTATTCCTATTCATCCACAATTCCTAAGTCTTTTGGAAGCAATTTTGATGTGCAACATAAAAATCATAAATCCAAGAATCCATATGTGTATAAAAATCACAATGTCCCATCTAATCGACATGTGAATGAAAATAAAAATGAAATATCCAAAAGGCTGCAAAGGTCCACAAAGCAAAAAGAAAAAAATAAAAAGTGGGTTCCTAAATCCCTTATTGAAGAAGTGCATTCAAAAGCATCACAAAAGGAAGAAAAATCAAAGAATATGTGGATTCCCAAGTCACTTTTGAAAGACTTGCACAAAAAAGAAAAATCAAAATTGACATTCAAGTTTCCAAAGGCTTCCACTCCATCTCCTTCCAAACATCCTTCATCTTCCTACATCCCAAAATCCGCTACCTCAAAAAGATCCTTACTTCCTTCATCTATCATTCCTCCATCATTCCACCACTCTTCAAAGTGTGTGTCAAAGTTGATCTTGCCAACATTCCCATCTACAACATACCTTCTTCTTATCCTCACATTCATTTTCCAATGCATACTTTCCATCCTTCCATCCCTCTTATCAATATCTTTGAGCATCCTAGTCATACCCATGGTTTATTATATCATATCTTTTAGAGGAGCATTGTCCAAAGATCCTGATGTTGGGAAAATATTGAAAAGTACAAAAAATGAAAAAAATGAAAAAAAATGAAAAAAAATGAAAAAAAATGAAAAAAGAGAAAAAGTGCCTTGGTGAAAACCTAGCAATAGGCACCTTGGTAGCAAAAGTAAAGAGAAATAAATTTGTCTTATGGTAAAAACCACTTCTTGTGGCACCTTAGACAAGTACCATGATGAAAACCTGGCAAATAGGCATCGTGCGTAATTCCTTCTTCTTGCACTCTACACTTGGGGGCAAGTTTCATTCATGCCATCCTCCATCTTCGTATCATTCATCTCACTTGCATCCATATTTCCTCTCTCACCTTCATCTTGACAAGGTTGAACATATCAATGAGCATCAAGTATCTTGACATCTGTTATCTTTCCATTAGCTTATGTACTTTTTGTATCCATGTTACCCTATCATGATCTTGCTTATCCCAAATTTCCCTTTCATTATTCCTTTATAGTCTTTCCATAATCCCAAAACATCCTTTCATAGAATCCATCACCTTTTATCTGGATTGTGCTATCTTATCCACACCTTATCCAAATTGATCCCTTGGTCTTGATCAAAATGAAGAACTTAAAGTACAAAAAAAATTGTTATCAAAAACTTCTTGACGTGTCCACTTCTTTTGGATCCCTCATTTTTGTGACAGCAGATCATTATCCTGTAGACTATCTAGCACTGCATCATTGGCTTTCATGGCTTATCCAAAACATGCTATATCATTTTTTCCTTAGCTTGGGTACTCTTGAGGAGATGGTCCTACGGGACACATTCGTATACTTCTTCCATCATAGCCTTTCCATCTCTAATCCATCAGCTGAAAATACATCCTTCATGGCCTATATCTTGCTAGACATTGGGGGCAAACCAATGTGATCTTGTTTGAGAGCTGGTAAAAAGGAAAGCATAAAATGCTTTGAGCTACATCTTGCATAAACTGAGCTTTTGTAATATCTTGGAAGTTTTCCCAAGTCCAACATTTTTTCTATCCAACTGGGGCATTTGATCTTAATCAGCGGATTTCAACAAACAAGCATGAATTCACATGAAGCAAGGCATTAACTTAAAAAGGATTCAATAGTACAACATTCAGTCACATCAGAGAGAGAGATCATAATTTTAGAAGAGAGATATTTTTATGAACCTTTGATGGATATCATTGTTCACTAACCAAGAATTTGATTACCACAACTTGATCCATGAGCCTTCATTGACTTTATTCTTCAGGATTAAAAATTGACAAAACACTTTAAAAAGATCAGAATGCTTGGAAATACTTTTTGAAAATCATGAAACAATGCAAAACACTTGAAGCTTTCTTTTGATGATCTTTACTTACATTGATTTTTATCACATCTTTTTAGCTAATCGATGAGGTTTCAACTAGATTGGCAATGATGGAGACATGATATTTTTCTTGTCTTTAAGTGACCATCTTGAGGGATATCCAAAAACTTATGTGAATTCATCTAAAGACATGGTCATCAAAGAACCATCGACGACTTTCATATAGGGTGGAAGGTTGACCTTTGTTTGTTTATGCAACATTGAATTCATTGAAACTGGTATTCATACCCTCATAGTTGGTTTATTTGACTAGTGTGGGTTGTACTAGTTCAAAAAGGAGGTTACCAAATGCGATAAAAAGCGGTATTCATATCATCATGTCAGTGGGCAGTGGTGATTGTATTGACTTTCCGGTCCCAAAATGCTCAATGATGAAAATTTATCCTCAAGGCATTTATTTGCTAAAAGCTAGTGACACTTAGCTGCATTGCATTGCATTATCATGGAAGGTTAATTGCATTATCATGTTAGATTAATTGCATGTGCATTTGTTTGTAGTATTTTTCCAAGGACAAGGGGGTTCATTCAATCAAAATCTTGATCAATCATCAAATGGGGGGGTTCAATCAAGAATCAAGGAAAGTCCATAAATCAAATAAGTGTCCATAACATCACAAATCCATGAAGTCTATCTAATCAAAGATACAATGTCATCAAAGTGATACATCCAAGTCCTGATCAATAACTAAAACATGATACACTATTAATAAACTGAAGGAGCTCCATAATCAATCATCTCAATAACATGTACTCTAGTTGGGTCAACTCATGACTTAAGTCTAAATATCCAAGAAGCTAAGGTCCGTATATATATCATTTACGAAAATGTGCCAGTTTTGCAAATCAAGGGAATCATATCAGTATTTTAAATCAGTGAATCATCTTATGTCAATCAATCAAGTCAATCAAAGCAATCAAACCTATCATTATTTGTTCGTGTCTCTATGTCTTGAGAGCGAAGTATCAGTTTATCAATCCTATCAGGATCCCATATCGGTTTTCACACTGATCAAGATCAATCCTATCAACTGTATCAGTTTTCACACTAATCAGTTATCCCATATCAGTTTTACTATCCTATCAGATTGACAAATCACATTCATTGGTATCAATATCCTGTTATTATAATCAATTTTTTTGCTTAACTACAACAAACCTATCTATCTTGGATATGCAAATTGCAAGTCATGGCATATCATCAATATTTTTCAGAAATGAAAACATATTGGACCAATCAATCAAAATCTTTCAAATCAAGGAATCAATATGTTTTATTTCTGAGGGGGCATCAGAGTATCAAATTGGCATCGCATCAAAAACATTTATCAGTGGGGCATATCATATCAGGTTATCATATTAGTTTCATATCAGGAGGTAAATCAGTATGAGATCAGTTTATCATATCATATCAGGCAGCATATCACTATCAGAGATAGTATCATATCATCATACCAACTATCAGAGGTATCAAGAAATCACAGAACCAGAACAGAATCAGATCATCATACCAAGGGAATCTTTGAATCGGTGTTCTTCGCACATCAACTCAAAGAGGGGCTTTTGTAGACACGAAAAATTGGCAAAAGACTTAAATCAATCAAAAGGTGCATCAAATCATCAAAATAGCACGAAAAATCAATAAATGGAACAAAGGCAATTCAAATCAAAGGAAAATTCAATTAAATGATTAAATGAAGCTTGAAAAGGGGAAAAACACTACGAAATTGATTAAATTCAATTAATGACATAGTTGTTGAAAACAAAAATCAAAATGAACCTCTTACCCTTCATGGCTAAATTTAATAACTTTAATTAATTAATAAATCATAATTTCCCTCAACAAAGCAAATTGGAGACAAAATGGACACAAATCACTCACTTTTGTTGAAATGGTCCAGCCTTTTGAAACCATTTAAATGATTGTCCCCTCCTTGTCCCCCCATTTATGGACAAAGCAAAGCCAATTGGCCTTACCCAAGCATAACCATGATCAACTCACTCTACCCCCTACCCTTGGGAAATTACTATAAGTATGAAGCATTTTGGAGAGCATTTTGATCTTAGAATTTCAATTGAAAAGCATTGTTACTATAGTCAATTGAGATCATTTCTAAGAGCAATTGAAGCATTTGAGCATTTAGAGTTATCATTTTAGCATTTTAGCATTGCATTGTTACCAATGGAGCTAGATTAAGCATAAATTCATCATAGAATAAGCATTTAGAAGCATCATAGCAGCATTATTCTCATTTTAGAGGTGTCACTAGTGAGGATTTGCAGCTGAGAGCTCACTTACCACTTCTTTCTAGAGATCCATGAGATGTTATAGATTGTAGTTGCATTTTAGAGTAAATTTCCTTTGTATTTAGCTTAAATTGTTGCTACTTGATCTTAATTTCATGAAGGTGTTAAACTCACACACACAATTTCAATTGAAATTTGTGAACTTTAAAAATGATGATTTCTTATGATCTTGTGGTGGATAGAATTTTGTGTTTTATATTGCTAGTCTTGTGATGTGAAGTAATGTCATCTATCATGTTTAGCGTAAAACATTGATAGATTGTAAAAGGAAGTAGATTGTGAAGAACATACCATTCCTCATTTGGCATTCATATCTTACTAGAAATATCTTTCAACTATTATGAAATAATCAAACTGAATTGACATGCAAAGGGTTGTGTCTATTAGAAATGCATTTTATGAAATAATTAACATTGATTGATATTCTTTGATGCGAGTTTTGATGCTATTGGGATCATTGCATGGATATTCATGGAATGATAGAATCCATGGAAAATACATCTTTTTGACTCTAGAATAAGATATTACTACAACTTTGATGGCTATATTTGAGACCTTCAAAGAAATTATTAGGAGCTGATTGAAATAGATGTACTAGTTGATGCATTTGATGATCAAAAAGTAGGTCATCATCTTTTGATGGAAATGGAATAGAGTTATTTGGTTATGAAGGAATATTGGTATTTTTAATAGAATGGTCAACACTTTATTCTTACATTATTGCTTATGATCTATTTTTTATTGGTCATGATGAAAGGCATAATTCATAAGACTAGTTGATTTTCTATGTGACTTTTATTCTTTTGTTAATGTAATATTAAATAGAAAGAAATAAATGCTATAATTTTGTTTGTATCATTTTTGTACTATGTATGTGTATTGGAAATCTTACCTTCTGGTGAGGGTGCTAATGTGGAAGAAGTAAATAGGGAAGGGTAGAAAGAGATGTTTCTCTACCTCCCAGTTTTAATTCCTGGTGATAAAAATATTCTTTGGCCAAAGCTTGTTCGCATATGTTTTCATAAATATGCTTCCCATGTTCCATCTTAGACATATGTGGAAAGTAGTTAGTTTCATGGCTATACCAGATACCCCTTGCCTTCTATTTTTTGGGTATTGCAAGGTTGGGAAGTTTGCGAGTAGGTAGAATCCCAAGGAAATTTAAAGCTTTGTGGATAGTGTTAGGAATGGGAACACTGAGGGGGGGGGTTGAATCAGTGTTCTATACTTTATTGCTTTTTCCAATATCTTGAAACTTAACTTAAATTCTTAGTTACTGAATTGAATATCAATGTAAGTAAGATAAACACACATAACACCAAATATGACTACGGGGAAACCCAAATAGGTAAAACCCCCGGTGGGAATTGACACCCACTAAGAACTCCACTAGTGTTTTATGATCCCTATTAGAAGATCTTGCAAGCCTGTTAGGAGTTGTTCTTTACAATACTTTTAGTATTGTGACCTGGTCAAGGGTCAGACCCTGTTAGGAGTCTTTTACAGTTAACCCTGTTAGGGGTGGGGACACACTATCCTAGAGCTCATTGCTCAAGTGGTGAAGGCTACAACCTTCTGGATATCAGATACACACTATATCTACAAGGTGAACTGGTGTTATAATACTGCTTGTCTGATCAATTCCTTTTGTGCATTGATGCTTTAGCCTCTTGTAAAGCTCTACCACATTCTATCTACTATTTGCATACTTCCACTTTGCTTATCTGATCTCTATATCTCATGTCATACTTAATTACATGGGTGCATGTCCTATTTATATGCGCATACAAAAATATTCATCAAGTCGACCTATAACTAATTACATATAACGCTTCCAATTGAATTCACTCAAGCGTGTTTACATACAATCAATTTAACATGTCTATGACCTAAATATAATACACGCATAGCCTTTAAAAAACAATATTACAAGCGCTATCCAAAATACAAACATTTGGCTCCATGCTCTGTTCTGTTCTACCGCTCATTGTCTGTGCCACTTCATCTGACTATAACTTCCTCATACTGGCTCATATCATCATGCGCTCTTAGACTTAGCATGAATACATACTTCAAAGCTTATCTTCAAGGGCACATGTCGTAACTCTTTCATACGCATGTGTGTTGATGCTTTTTTCACCTGGTGCTTTGCTAATTGTCCTACTAACTGTCCATTCTTCCATACTTAGCCATATTTCTGATCTTCTATATTATGCACTGACTCCAAAACATCATATGACTTTGTTGCCATAATGACAACACTAAATATAGTCATATACTTTAGTATAGTCAACTTGCCAACAATCTCCACCTTTTTCATTAATGACAACAAAGTAATATGGCAAAGTTACTAACTATATCCTTATACAAAATTTCTAATAAATACTCTAACTTATATCTCCCCTTTCACTATGTACTATACTCCTCTTTCCATCATATACAAAAATCCATATTCTCTCTTCTATATTCTATACTCCCCCTTTGACATTAATGACAAATGTGATCAAAAAGATATATTTACAAGTACTTACATAGTTAATACATCCGGCTAGGCTATCTGAAGGTTTACAATCTCATTCTACCAAAACTTCTTCAATGTGTCTATTGTCTAGAGATGGGCGCACAAAGCATATGTCAATTTCTCCATCTTCTCCAAATCTGTACTCGAACCTTAATCATATGTCACCATAGTGGCATCAATCTCCTTGATATTCTAATTTAACACATCTAGTGAGGGTGCAAGAGCATTTCTTAGCTGAGTTTACCTTGCCCTTATCTTGGACATTTCTTTATCTGCCTTCTCTATTTTGTCCACTTGTCCTTGGTATATATTGTTTCACATTTTAACATCTGTAGAGGGGTCTTCTACTAATTTCCTCACTTTATCTATCATATCTTCTGCTTCCTAAATTTTCTTGTAAAGGTCTGTAGTCAGCTTGTCTTGGTTCATGCATTCTGCTATGATTTTCCTTCCTTTTGCTGAAAATTCTTTCAATGAAGCTAGACCAATCTTTAGAGAGTTGAAGTCAAGTGCAAAGTTTGCAGTCAGCTCATTCAATCTCTTCTTGAGATATTTCTCTTATGCTACCTTAGCTGCTGATTCTTCTAGGCAAGAGAATTTTTCCTTGAAGCTTGTCAGAATGGTACTGACATCATTCACCGAATGTACTTTGGTTACCTTCTTCTCTACTGGCAGTAGACTATTTAGGATACTTATTGACTTAACAAATAAATGATTCCTCATATCTTGTTTCACCTTGGCCTTCTCAATAGCAAGGACACTGATCTTGATGAGGTCTTCTTCTCCCCAAGAGTCCAAGCATGTATTGTCAGGAGTCAAACTTGACAAAAATGATGTTGATGGCATAGGAGTGATAGGTGTGCTGACTATCACATCTTTTATGGGTACTTCAATAGATGGCTTATCTGTTGGCTCCTTTTCCTACTCTTTTTCTCCTTTCAACTCTTCTTCTTCTTCTCCTTTGTCCTTTTCTTCTTCTTTCTCCTCTTCTTCTACTTCTTGTTGCTGCATAAGTGTATTATCAATACATAGAATTTTTGCTTCCTTGGTGCTCATAAATGCTTCTTTGAAATTGTCCAAGTCCTTATCTATGGCAACCATGGATATCTCAACATTATCAATCATTATTGTTTCTTTCTTGACTTCAAGCATGGGCACATATACCATTACCTCTATGGGTCCTTTCATTGTTGGTGCTGAGTCATGTGGACTTGTCATAGGTGCATTTGTGACCTTAGTTGCTTTATCTTTCTAAATAGGTGCTTGAGTGATTGGCGCAGATGTAGGTTGCATGCGTTGTTCAAGGAACACCTTCTCAAAGGCTTTTTATGTCTCCTTGGCTACCAAATCTAATCTTTATTCATGATATGGATTTTTCTCATCTTAGTTCTCAAGTGCAATTTTACTAGTTTTCTCATCTTAGTTCTCAAGTGTGGTTTTACAACCACCATACTTATAAAAAACATGAGAGTATGTTAAACCATGTCACAAACCACTATTGTGTTGGCAATGCTAAGGATAGAATGGGTGCCATCAAGATTACTCACCATTGTAACATAACGACATATAGAAGAAGAGAGAAACAAATAAAATAATGCTTACGACATTGTACTTCCTTTATCACCTTCCACTAATGGAGCAACAGGGAACGTTTAAATAAATATAAACAATACATGTAAGAAGTAGCACATCACAAGGGAAGCACATTACGAGAGGAAAAAATACAAAATCCACCACACAAGAGGAGCTAGTCAAGTATATCACCTACCTCCTATCTCGGTCAATAATATTTAGGAAAGGTGGGCAACTTGCAAGAGGAGAAAAGTCAAGCATGGTAGATGGAACAATATCCTGTATTAATGGAACAACATCAAGCATGGTAGAATAGATAGAATAATAGAAAGGTAGTTGAAATTATTTTTGTGAATTAGAATCCTAAGGCTCGATCTGTAATTAGGTAATAGTGTTTTGGCAATTTTAAATTTTAAATCTACAATTATTTTATTTTTGTCTTTTCTTTTTTTGGGATCTGTTTTATTTCATGAGAATATTATTGTGGAGATTTGTTTACCTATTAGGTCTCTGGATTTCTCAAATTTGGTTATGCAGGGATCATATCAGTAGAGCATAGCACAAGAAGTCAAACCTCAGCCCGCATTAGGTCAACAAGTCAAATAAGATTGGGCTCTCAACCCTCGACCCAAAAAAGTCATCACAGATTGTACAAAAAACATGTCAGCACCACATATAGAATAATAAATAACCTGACACACCAACTCAGCACAACCGGTCTTCGCAACCCAACTCGTCGGCCAAACACACAAGATCAGCAATCAGAGCACACATCGGTGAATACTCACCAATTTGATTTGTGTGAGAATGGGCTTTTAAACAAAGGATAAACCTCTGCAGGGTGCATGTGGGACTAAAGTCCCACAACTAGCTTTTTTTAGTCGTACCACTTCGTTCTACTCTGCTCATCCCCACAATGCTCTACTCCACTCTGCCAGTGATGCTTGGAAGCCCTCCTGCCACAATCTACCACATAGAGATAGCTAGGTCGCCATGCGGATAACCAACCAACCATGCAGAGGCAAAAGATCCTTTCATGAGTCAACAATGCCACAAAATCCATGTCCTCTATTAAATCAACAACCCAACGTTCCACATCAACAACACGTAGGCACAGTAAGAAATTTTTTATAACATGTCAGTTTTCCCATTTTTTAATTTGATGTCCATCCAGACGTTAGAGCTAAGTGATTGTGTTTTGCACTAATGGCCATTAGACCATCAAATTTAACATCATGACTGTGTCACTCTTTTGTTGTATTTATTTTGACATGTGTTTGACTATAAAATATGAGTGAATTCAAACTGAGGTGACGACCGTTTGGACGTCAAATTTTACCTAATAGATCTGGTGACATCATTATTTCTAGTGAGTTTTGACCCCCTCACCATTTATATTTTTGAGCTTGTAGTCTAACTTCAAGAGGCCATAACTTGGTCATCCGGGCTCCAAATAGAGTGCAAATTTTATTTTATTTTTTGGCTAGAATTTCCTGATCTTTTTAGTGGTGGTGTTATTTTCTAGTTTTGGTTCATAGATTTTACATAAATTATGCTTTTTGGTGACTGTACCTTCCTATTCCTCAATTTAGAACTTTAGAGGCTTCATTTGGGCTCATACAGACCTATTTAAAGGTGCCATTTTTTTTAAAGTGTATAATTTCCAAGTAATTTCCAAATATGAAATAATATTGTAGCCTTATTTGGACAAAAATATCACTTTCAAAAATAGGTCTTTTTTGGCCTTGTATGATCATTTTAATGCTTATGATTTAATTTGATATTGTGCAATATTGATTTCAACCTGATTTGACCTCATAGAGGTAGTTGTAAACATCAAAATGAGAAGTCCACTTTGGCCCATTTTGGCAAGTGGCAATTGTACACACACTATATATAAAGTGCCAAAATCATCATCTTTTTTTGAGGAGGGGTTCATTGATTGAGTGAATTGGGGGGGTGTATTGCATGTTGGTGTTTCTTTCTCTCTTGTCCTCTTTCTTGTTGGCATCATGGGTTCTAATGCATGTCCACTATTAAATATACATAACTATGCTACATGGAAAGATAATATTTGGAGCTTGTTAAGATTAAATGGATTGAATAATTATTTGGATGGTAAAATAAAACAAATCTGATGATACTGATCCTACTAGAGAGACATGGCATACCAAAAGTTCTAAGGATGTTGGTTTCTTGAGAACACATGTTCATAAATATTTCTTTTATCACATAAAAACCATGGACAATGAAAAGGAAGCTTGGGATAAACTTTAAGATTCATATGGTAAAGTGGATAAAGAAATTGGATTCTCAATTGAAGTTGATCTTCTCAAATTGGATCCTACAAATTTTGAAACCATACAAGATTATCTCAACAAAGTCAATGATTATAGAGCACAACTTGATGATTTTGGTAGTCCCATGAAGGATGCAAAGTTGATCAATCATTTTTTGAAAAATATTCCTCATGAATATACATCTTTTGTTTCAAGTTACAATTTACTCAAAAGTTGACCATGGTAAGTGCCTTCACTAAGCCTTAATTTGAGTCATTTTCATAAATGTTGGTCTTAGAACAAGAAAAAATGATGAGTAAGGGGATTCTCAAGTCTTCAAAGTCTAAGCCATTGCTGGATAATAATGGGAATCAAAGGATTCAAGGTGGTAAAGGTTCCAACAAGAAGAAAAAGTAGTGGAAGGAAAAATCACGATCAAATGCACAAAAATATTCCTCCTCACAACAAGGAAAGTATTTTTCTAACAACAAGGGGAACAATTCTAAGAAGGAGAAGAAAATTTTTGCATATTGTACAAACAAGTCAAATCATGATGAGCATCAATGCTACAAGAAACAAATTGATGAGTTGACAAACATAATCAAGAAGAATCATATTGATTTTATAAGAGCCTACAAGGGAAAGAAGTCATCACCTTCCACTTCAAAGGGTAAAGGGAAAGCATTAGTGGGAAGTACAACTAATTCAAAGGAATGAATTTTTAATTTAGGTGCCACACATCATATGGGTGATTCAAAGGAGCAATTTTCTTCTTTGAAACCAGCTAAGGTACCTCACATCTATGCAGGAGATGATACACAAGTGGAAGTTGAAGGTAAAGGGGAAGTTGAGATAGAAAATGGATCTTTCAAAGATATTCTCTACGTTCCAAACCTTAGCACCCACCTCCTTTCAATTTACCAAATCACACACTATGGAGGTGGAAATAAAGTTGAGTTCCTTCCTAATTCAATTGTAGTGAAAAATATTAAGGATAATTCTATGGTGGCAATAGGTAAAGCTAATCATGACGCAAGGATTTATTCCTTTTATCATTTTATGCCTAAGTCTCCTTTACATGCCTTGTTGACATACTCAAATTCACAAAGTAAAATTTGGCATGAAATATTTGGACATCTGATCTATCACTATCTTCAACATCTTAGCAACAAGGATATGGTCAAAGGTCTACCTCAAGTCAAATATTTAGAGGGTGTATGTTTAGGTTGTTAAGTGGGAAAGCATCCCGAAGAGAAGTTTGAGAAGGGGAAGTCTTGGAGAGAAACATTATTTCTTAAATTGGTTCATAGTGATGTAAAGGGCTCATTTCTAGAGTCATTATTTGACTAGGCTCGTTATGTACTCACCTTGATTGATGAGTTTTCATACTACACTTGGGTCTACTTTATTGATCACAATAGTGAAGTGTTTGATAAATTTCTCACCTTCAAGGATCATGTTGAGAAGCAGTTAGAGAAAGTTATCCAAATTCTTTGTACAAACAATGGAAGGGAGTATGTGAGCACAAGGCTTATATACTTTTGCACACTTGAGGGTATTGATCTTGAACATTTAGTACCATACAATCCATAACAGAATGGTGTTGCAGAAAGAAAAAATATAAATCTTAAGGAGATGGCCACTTGTATGATTCATGCTAAGTCTCTTGATCAAGATTTTTTGTATGAAGCGATATGTCGTGCCAATCATGTCCAAAATAGAATTTCTTATAAAGCCTTGAATAGAGTCAATCCTTTTGAGGCTTTGTGTGGTAGAAAAATAGTAGTGAAACATTTTAGAGTCTTTTGTTGTCCAGCTTGGGCATGAATACCTCCACAAAAGCGCAGGGCATTAGAACCACAAAGTAGGCCTTGCATATTTGTTGGTTATCTTGAGATTCTTAAGGCATACAAGCTTATGGATCCTAAGACACATGATTTTTTCTATGAGAGGAGTGTTCACTTTGAAGATAATTATCCTAGTTCATCTTCTTCAAATCTTCCTTCTTCCTCCATTTTGGAAAGTGATAGTGATAATGGTGACTTATAAAATGAAACTCATTCAACCCTAACTCGTAGGCTTCAATTTTCACAGGGTCAAGAAATAGTTGAGGACATTTCTTCTTCATCTTCTTCTTCCACTAGACCTCATTGGTCACAACAAACACTTGATTTAGAGGGTTGACTTGTGGAGAATCCTTCAGACACTAGAAGGAAAAGGTCAGAACTCAAATCATTTGCAAATGCTAATATTACAATTTTTTCTGATCCACAGACATTCAAGAAAGCATCAAGGGCTCCTGAGTCAGACAAAGTTATGGAGGATGATTATAACTCTTTGATGATGACTAACACTTGGGAATTATTTCCTCTTTCTAAGGGAATAAATTTGGTTCGATGTAAATGGATCTATTGGGAAAAGTTTGTAGTGAATGGAAGTGTGGATAAGCATAAGGATAGATGTATTACAAAATATTTCTCTTAGGTTCCTGGTGTTGACTATATTGAGACATTTGCATTGGTCGCTAAGATGAACTCCATTCATTTGACACTTTCTATTGTTGCAGCTAATGAATGGGTTGTACATTAGATGGATGTGAAGAGTTCATTTTCTCACGGTTATCTTCATGAGGAGATTTGTATTGAGAACCCATAGGGATTCATATAGGATACTTATATGGTTTAGAGATTAAGGAATTCTATCTATGGCCTCAAACAAGCTCCTAGGGATTGGTATACCAAGATGGATTCCTTTCTTCTCTCAACAGGCTTCACAAGGTGTCATTTAGATTCTAATGTCTACATTCTTTAGTAGGATGACTCACACATTATACTTGTACTTTATGTTGATGACTTGATCATTATAGGGAGTATTTCATCCATCATTGATAGTGTCAAGTCTTCTTTGCAAGAGAGATTTTATATGAAAGACTTGGGTTTACTTCACTGGTTTCTTGGTATTGAGATCTCATATTTCTCAACAAGGATTACACTTTCTCAGCTTAAGTATGTTCTTGATTTACTTTCTCTATTTTTCATGATTGATTGCAAGGTTGCACCCACTCCCTTTCTTTTAGGTGTAATGTTAAAGGCTAGGTGTACCACACCACTTATTGATGATACATTTTATAGACAACTTCTTAGAAGTCTTATCTACTTGATACATACATGCCCTGACATAACCTTTGCAATTAGCATGGTTTCTCACTTCATGCAAGAGACACGTGAGCTTCATTGGAAGGCAAAAAACCACATATTGCACTACATATAGGGTACACATACACATGGGATTCACTATGTACATGAATTGAATTGGTTGGATATATAGACTCTTATTGGGAAGGTGATCTTGATGGTCGTAAGTCTACTTCACATTGTTGGAATCATTTGTCGTTGCACCAAAAGCTCAAACTGTCAATGCCCTATACAAATGCCAAATTTAACCCAATCCACGGGAGGCGGTTAAACCATGTCACGAATCTCCAAGGAGGTGCTGACCACCAAGTCAACAATCTCCCCCTCAGCACCAACTGAGCCTTCAGCACCCACTGAAGGGAGACTCGAACCCGTGACCCAAGGCTCTAATACCAATTGTTGGAATCATTTGTCATTGCACCAAAAGCTCAAACTGTCAATGCCCGATACAAATGCCAGATTTAACCCGATCCACGGGAGGTGGTTAAGCCATGTCATGAATCTCCAAGGAGGTGCTGACCACCAAGTCAACACACATTACATGTTCCATCTTGGTTCAAGCCCCATTTGTTGGAAGAGTAAGAAACAACATGCTACTACTCTCTCTTCGATTGAGGCTGAGTATCATGGGGATGTTAATGTATCTAAAGAGGCTATTTGGCTTCAACATATGTTGAAGGAGTTTGATTTCAGAATTTCATGACCTACACTCATTCATTGTGATAATCGGGGTTCTATAGAGATCTTTAGACATCTAGTCTAACATCAGCGGACCAAACACGTTGAGGGTCATATGTACTTCATCAAAGAGATAATACAGGAGTAGCTCATTGAGTTGCATTATTTTCCTACAATAGAGAAGATTATAGACATATTCACCAAACCCTTCATTGAGAGAAATTACCTTCACTTGTGAGCTCTCTTGGGGGTGCGAGATATTTATTTAGGGGAGGTGATTTGACTTCTCCATTCTCTCTTATGGGGGGGATATTTTCCTCACATGAGGTCTTCTCTCTCATTTTCTATTATTGTACTTATCTCTCTTTTGGGGGGAGGGTTTTTCCCACGAGGCTTTCCCTCTTCCTCTGCTTTATGATAAATACATTGCATATCTTTTGCACTTGCAATTTGTACATGGGTACCTAACATGGCCTAGTAGTTGAGACCCATCATGCATTATCATCTAGCATTGTAAGCTTAAGTGCATTCCCCTAAGTTGTACTTAAGATGGGTGTTGGTGTAATTAAGTATTCACTTATTACACTTTACTTAAGTTTACTTAGGATAATGCATTGCATAGTAGTTTTCATATGAGACACCTAGGAGTTTTCATCTCATTTTAGCACATGGTATAGGAGCATTCCACTTTAGGTGCATGATATCCACCTTTAGTGCTCTTATCATATTATCATTCTATCATTATTGCACATGATGCACATAAGTTTTGATGTACAATGGAGGATGATCCACCTTTTGTGGATATGTGATTACACCTTATATAGTTGATAGGTTATCATTTCCATCTCTCCTAGGTATTATACATTGCCTATATATTCAGACACATGTAAATTGATTGTATCCATTATCATTTGATCATTATTGAGTTATTCATTAGATCATCTTGTCTTTATTATTTGTGCTAGCTATTGAACGTATAGAACTTGGCATTACATTCATTGTCTTAGGCAAATTCCTACAATTATGCTTAAGTTCAATATGTTCTTTGGTTTGTTACATTCGTTATGTTTTGACTCTTTAATTTTTTTGGTCTCTAAAATTAGTCCTGTTGTGGCTTGGAAATGTAATTGGTTACAAACATGATGGACATACAAGATTCAAGGACACTTGAGTAGCTCATACCAAATGACTATGAGGTTTATTAAGCTTAGGCTTATTACATTCATTATTCTTTGGTTCTTTAACTTTTTTGGTCAATAAAATTAGTCTTATCGCGGCTTGAGAATGTAGGGATTACAAATCTGATGGACATACAAGATTAAACTACCATACATTGGTGAACTTATCTTTCATTGTTTACTTATATCTAGTTAGTGGTCTTTCTTTAGTACTAATATCATGTACACTATTGTAATGTAGGTGTCTTCGAACTACTAGTGGTTAGATTTATACGTCACACAACACAAATACTAGAACTAAATGTATTAGTTGTACATCTAGAATTGTTTGATAGTATTGATGTATGTGCACATGATGTAGTTGTATTGATGATATATTGATATATTTATACATGGGGACATGGAAAGGTATAAGGATATAAGTAGATTTGTTCCTATTTAGAGGCATACTTTTTTATGTATATATTTTTTTATCAGTATGTAACAAATTTTGTATCCTTATGTAACACAATTTTTAGTCCATGAGAATTACTTGGTAATGTATTAATAATGACCTCTAATATCCAAGATGTTTTCATAAATCTCCAGTGCTTTCCAAAATTTTGAAAATATTTCTATAGTTTATATTCTATAAGGATACTAATGATGATAAAAGCACCTTCACTTATAATTAAAACAGCTGAAGGACAACCATCCCCAATAAATGAAACTGTTACAATCCCAAATGCATAGTTTCATAGAATAATATATAGGTACTAATGACTAAAAAATAAAAGAAAGATTATATATTCATCACTTACGCATATTGTTTTTTTATATTCCTTCATAAGAGTCAACCAATCGTACAAAAGATTGTCATTACGTTCATTATAGCTAACCTATTTCATTATGGATGTTGCCATAGTGAGTCCCTCTAATGATTTTTTCTAGGTTATACCAAGTTCATTAGGGTTGTCCTAGGTTCATTAAGATTGTCTAGGGTTCATTATGGTTTTCCTAGGTTCTAAAAATCACTTAGGTTTATTAGGATAATTCTATGCACTTATGGCATGTAAGGGACATTAACAATAGGGCATGGTATTGACCATTTGGGAAAGTTAGGAGGAAAACTAGGACCATTCCTAAGATAAACTTGCCCAACCAAACATATTCACACTGACAGTTCATGCCCCATATTGAACATAATAAGATTTCTAAGTCTTTTAATACATTATTCAAGAATAGAAACATGTTGTGTTTCCCAAGTTTTTTTGGCTGGGCGGAGCGTCCTTTATGATGTTGTTTTCTTTTGTATATTCTTTTTAATATCTTCATTTTCCCAATAAACACTAAAACAAATGTTCTACATCACATTGTACATACACTTGAAGCTATTTTAAACAAATCTACACATTACAATATCTGATTGTTTAAATTGTTTAAGATTTCAATTTAAATAACATATTCTAAATTTTGACTTGTTTAAATGATTTATATAAAATTATATTAATAAATAAGTATCAAAATTAAAAGAAAGATGATTCAAATGAACTACTTAGGTAAATCTTCAAAATCTAAGACAGGTCATTGTAGAAGGGTCTCATGTGAACCTATAATTTTAGAGGAATCCTTCACACTTTTTATAGTTTGTGACAAACAACCCTTAAAAGTTTGACAGTTTTACGCACTCGACACACTTAAGAGACATCGACGATAGGGTATGGCATTGAGTGTTCAAGCAAGTCAAGAGGAAAAATGGGACCATGCCTAGGATAAACTTGCTCAACTAGACTCGTTCATGTTGAGGATTTGCACCCATGACAAATGAAACGAGATTTATGCTACCTTGCAACTTTTCGTTGAATGCATCTAATTTTTTTTGTTTCAACAAAAAAATTGCTACCCTGAAACCACTTTGAGTGTTCAAAAAATGAGACAGATTATTGTAGAGGGGCCTCACATGACCCTATAGGTTCAATTGGATCATTCATAAGTGTCATGGTTGACAAACATCAATTATAACATCTTTAGATTAATATTTTAACTAAACATAATTAATTATTTATTAATATTATTATATTTATCAATTTTCTTTTTCAAATCACGCTTATATTATTTATTCAATTGTCCTAGATTTTTTGAAAGGTTTTAATTTATCTTTATGAAGTTACAATCAAAATATAATATAAATCACTTTCTAATGTTGAATGAGTTTGACTTCCACTAGTCTTTTAATAAATTATTCGCACCTCGTTCCCCGTGTCCTTGCCGTTGCCGTTACCTTCCCCCGTCAGCCCAGTCTCCCGCCCGTACTTTTAGCCATTGGCGATACTTTTCTCCCCCATCGTTTTAATTCCGCGTGATTTGGCCCAGTCTACGTACCCACCAGGGGATGATGTGACCCTTTCAACGTGGAAAACCAGGGTCATTAAGCGCTATTGTACGATAACAATGTCGCGACTCATATCTGTGGTAGTGGCAAATATTGACCATTCAGCGTGGATAACTAAATTATACTGTGGAAAACACTCCTTACGGTCTAAGCCTTTCTTAGTTCAGACACTCCTTACGGTATTATACTGGTTGGCAGGATTTTTTTTACATGTAATGGTAGGATTTTTAAGTATTTTCAAATACTTAGAAATTTGCATAATAGACATAAGGACATATTAGTAATGTGATTTGGAGACCGTTAAATTTTGGGGGTTTTGACTGGGGCAAGTTTAAAACATACTTCCTTTAAAGTGTAAATATGCAGTTCATCACAAAATTCCTTGATCTAATAGTATCAATTATGTTATAATATATTTTTATGTTGTAGTCACATGAAGATTAGACTATACTTTATTTTCTTTGAGTAATAAAAATATTGGTGGTTTACTTTATGGATGTTTGCGTCACATATTGCTAACGTTTAACCACATAAATTATTGTAGTTGATGTGATTGATTATTTAGTTATTCAAATTTATCTCTATTTTCTTTGCAACTAATTTATGTTGCAATATTATTTAAGATTATAGGTGTTCAACAAATTCTTTCTTGTTTTGAAACAACGCTAACTTTTTTAAGTTGGGAAAAAAATCTAAAAGAAGAGTTTATGATATTTAATTAGAACAACTAATGTTTCATATTAAATTTCACCTATTAATAATTCTTATACTCAACTTGTAGATCTATATCTTTTGAATAAATTATAAAAGGCCATGCTAATATATGTATATTTGAGATTTTGTTTTTGATATCTATAAATTCTTTGTATATATTGTTGATCTATGATCCATCAACTATTATTAATTAAGATATTAAGTTTCCCTTGAAAATGGCCTTGAATGCAATAAAACGTGTATTTCCTATTAATGTGTTTCCCATTTTGATGAATCATTCTTACTAAGCTAGTTCTATCAAAATACTTATTTTTTAAAAGTTCATATATGAATGTGAACTCTAAATGGAGTATTTAGTCTAAATAAACCATTGTGACCAGTGTGAGGTTGCTAATTTATCGAGGTTGATTTCTTCTCAAAGTATACTTCACTTGGTGCTCCATGGTTGGCATAACCAAGACAATAAAGATAACACGAAGAAATTTTATATTTGTTGTCTTCTTCAAGGGATTTAGGGGCTTGTAGCCTTATCCTCCATAATTCAGATCAATAGTAATTTATACAATAAATAAATATAATTGACAAAATAAATCAAAGTGCTTCATAAATATATATCATGTTATGCTAAATACAATGCATTCGATGAAAGACATGCTAAAGATCTTGAAATGTTAAGCTAAATTGCCAAACATTCCCCTAAATTTTTATGTAGCTATATATGACAATGCCAACCCTCATAGTTTGAAGGTATGTGTTGGAATAAATTTGTTGTAGACATGTTAGGTTGTTAATAGTAAATTTAGTTTGTTGTGTTTAATCTCAGTTAGTTTTCAACTCTAATATTTGATTGTCAATCAATTATTAGTTTATTGTCAAACAACTACAAATAGATGTCAATTTGATTAGCATAATTATAAGAATATTGTTGGATCAAATACATGTAATAATATACATATATATATTATTTGTTAATAAATAAATTGTGTATCAAGTATTACACATGTTTCATTTTTTAATATGATATATCAGGACAACTCATTCTACTTGAGTTATTATAATCATAGTCAAGTGATGGAAGAGAAAGGTGAAGCCTTTCTAGCAAGAAGAGAAGCATTGATTAAGAGAAAAAGTTGTTAAGTAAGTACTAAAAAAGATCCACCTAATAACAATGGCTTCATTGATGATGAAACATCTACTCTATTTTGAAAAGGCTAGCACTTTGAAGATAAGGAATGATAAAATAGAGAATAATTGATGCTCATTGTACATGTAGATCCTAGATGTACCAAATTCAGTTCATGAGACATACATATGAGAATTAGTGCCTAATAGTTCATGATAGATCAAGAATCTAGAAGTTCAACATTATTGATTTAGGATAGTGATGAGATAAGTTTCATGTGAAAATGGTGTCCAATGATGTTGGGAACATGAATGATAGCTAGCTAACTACACCTGTACTTGGGAGGAAGCATAAAAAATTCTTACTATTATAGAAACCATTTTTAAATAACAAAATTTACATAATATATTTCCTATTATTGTATTTTTAATAAGTTTAGTATTGTATAATTAAAAGGATTGTTGGAATAAATTCTCCAAACTAAACATGTGTAGATGTATCTAGATTGTTAGTTTTAAATTTAGTTTATTATCTTTAGTTTTCATAAACTATAAACACCAATATTTGGTTGTCAATAGGTTCTTCATGTGTTATCAAACAACTACAATTATCTTTCAATTTTATTAGCATAATTGTAAGAATATTCGTGGGTCTATTGCATGAATTCTAGTATATATATTTGTTAATTTAAATAATGTGCATTAAATATTACAGTTGTTATTTTTGGGAATGTGAAGCCCAATGATCACCTAACTCTTTGGTTTCTCCCAACCCTTCATTTTATATATGTTTATGAGTGCATAAAGAGATGCGTATAGTTTGTGTACTTTTATATTGGTGATGATGATTAATGGAATAGTTCCCTTCTTTCCCATGGATGTAGCCAATTAATGGTGAACCATGTAATTTGTGGAGTTTTGTGTTGTGTTGTGTTTATCTCTATTTTTCTTTCTACTATTTTATGTTGTTACATATCTTATCTTTTCTCATTTTATAATTAATAATTGCTATCAGAGCTTGATTAGCTTGAGAAAAGATGAAAGAAGATGATGAAGGCAATTCAACCATTAGACAAGTTCTGAGAACTTTAAAATTTCAGCAATTCAACTTAGCAAAGAGTAGTGTTGTGAAAGAGGAATTTAAAGAAAGGTGTCATGTATATTAGTGGGATGAAGTTAAGGTGGCTAGTACAGAGGTTAATATAGAAGAGGAAGAAGGGGATGTGATATATATATATATATATATATATATATATAGACACACGCACACACACGCACACACACACACACGGGACATTAAAGCATAGTTACAATAATTAAGTCTCCTAGGTCTAAGACCACCCATTCTAGAAATATAGTTATCACCTTCATTAATTAAATCTTTAAACCATTTAGGATTTCTCTTAGAAGTAATGGAAACATCACTATGAGGACTAAATTCATAATTTTCATCATCACTATGAGGATTAAATTCATCATCATCATTATGAACATAATTACCATCATTATGAGCAAAATTATCACTATGGGGAGTAGAAACATTGTTACTATCATCATCATCTTTTTTAATACTAGTAGGAATAGAAATAGGTGCATTAGGAGTAGGGTTTAGAATAGGAGGTTGGTCCTCCATGAGGTCAAGAATACCCCCTTTAAATTCATCATCTTTGGCCTTGGAACAATCATGTACTTCATTTTCTACAATAACAACATCTCTTGCAATATGAACCTTGTTAGAAATAGGATCATAAACTTTATAGCCTTTAGTAAATTCATCATACCCAACAAAAATAAATGGAGAAGATTTAGAATCTAATTTGTGCCTTTTTGTTTTGTTGTGTGAACATATGCAATAGATCCAAAAATTCTCAAATATTGTAAATTTGGTTTTCTACTAAACCATGCTTCCTCAGGAGTAATATCTTTCAAAGTTTTAGTAGGAGTTCTATTAAGAAGATAAGTGGCACAAGACAATGCTTCAGCCAATAACTTGTAATGTAAATCTTTAGCATGTAATATACATCTAGCCATTTCCACAATAGTTCTATGCTTCCTTTCCGCAACACCATTTTGTTGTGGTGTATAAGGAACAGTAAGCTCATTTCTTATACCAAAAGATCTCAAGTAAGAACGAAATGCATTGTTAACATATTCAGTACCATTATCTATTCTAAGAATTTTAAGTTTAGAACCAGATTGCCTTTCCACAAACATATGAAATTCAGAAAATGTGTCAAGAACTTGATCTTTAGTATGCAAGAAATAAATCCAAATTCTTCTAGTGAAATCATCCACAAAGGTAAGAGCATACTTTGAACCTTGTATTTAGTTATTCTCCATTGGACCCAAAAGATCACTATGAATAAGATGTAACTTATGAGACACCCTCCATGAAGTACTATGAGGAAAGGGATCCCTTTTCATTTTGCCACTCATGCACCCTGTGCATGTAATTTTAGATGGAACAAGAGGAGGTAATCCTTCAACCATGTTAGATTTTAACAATCTAGAATATAATCAGAATTCAAATGGCCAAGCCTTTCATGCCATCTATTGAAATCAATATTCACTTTCAAAGAGTACCTAGATCAAGAGGCAAACTCGTAGAATTTAAACAATTTATCATGATCCATCTTAGCATTAGCAACAACAAGATCAGTGTTAGGATCAATAATAGAGCACATATCCTTATGAAATTCAACTTTGTAATCTTGACATAATTGAGCAACTGAAAGAAGATTGGATTTCAATTTAGGAACATAAAGAATATTGTGTAATTTTCCATTTGGAACATTAACATCACCAACTCCATCAACTTTGCAACTACTATCATCAGCTAATTGAATAGGAATATTAGTAGTATCAAGTTGCAAAGAATCAAAAACTTTTCTATGAGATGTAACATGATGAGAAGCACCACTATCAATAATCCATTCTAAAGCATGAGAAGTTTTATAACAAGAAGTAAAAGCACAATGAGATTGATTACCTTGAAATTTATTTTGATTATTGTTATTCATTGGCTTCTTATCATTTTTCTTTTTAAAATAATTATTGGTTAGGTGACCATCTTTACCACAATAAGTACAATGTGGTTTCCGATTTTTTTGATTATTGTTATTGTATGATGGCTTAGAATTAGACCTATTGTTTGAATGATTATAAATATTATTTGAAGAACCATTATTATGATGATTTTTGTTATTGTTACAATAATTATAGTTGTTATTAGAATGTTTATTGTCATGATGATTATTATTATGATGATTAGTATGAGACTTGTTATTGTGATTTTGAGTTTTAGATACAAAAGCATGTTCAAAAGATTTAATAGTACCAAATTGTAATAATTTTTCCTTCTCTTGATGCAACAAATTTTGAAAAATAGGATAAGTTAAAAGAGGAGCTAAAGTAGAAATATCAAGCTGAGAGTGGATATTAGTGATAAATTGTTGAAATTCTTTAGGGAGACATTTTTTTAAGAATTATAGTAATCAATCTAATATCTGTAAGAGTAACATTTAAACCATTTAACCGAGTTCTAATAGCATCAAATTTGAGTAAAAATTCATCCTTAGATTTAAAATTTGTATACCTTAGGTCTTCCAAGTTGTCTTGGAGCTGAATCTTGCGTGATTTGGAGGAGTTGTTGTAGGTTTGCTTCAAGATGTCCCATGCTTGATGGGCTTTAGTATAGTGTCCAATTAAGACATAAAGATCGGGACTGATGAAGAGTCCAATTAGACCTAGTGCTTCATCATTCTTAACTTGTCAAGCATCTTTGGCGGTTTGAGTAGTAGAGGCGGCTGGTTTAGTAGTCGCATCTGTGGCAACTTCAAGTAAATGTTTAAAATGAAATAGAAAGGAAACATGTGTCTTCCATTGATGATAGTTAGAGCTATTAAGTTTAATTTCTGGAATTAGAGTGGACATAATGATAAGATAAAGGTAACAAAATTACAACTATGAAATTTGAACAGATTGAGATAAAGAATTTTAAAAAAATTATTAAACGCTTTAACAAGAGTGAGCTAGAATGATAAAAAAAAAAATATAAGATTGAATTAGAAAATAAATAGATTTAAAGAACAATGTATAGCAGGTAACTTTGATTTGTTTACACAAAAAATTAGAAACCAAAAAATAAATTTAAACTTAAATACTATGATAAAATTGATAAACTTTAAAACTAAGATTAGAAAGAATTGACGAAAGAATTTTATTATGAATATATAGATTTGAATAGCTAAAATAAACAACTAAATGATTAAAAAATTATTAAAATGATATAATATTTTGAATGAAAAAATAAAACAAAGTGATAGAATGATAAAACTTAAATTGAACTCCAAAGCGAGATTGAAAACAAATTTAATATGAAGGATTGATTTTTTGATTTATATTTAAACTAACAATCTTAATAAGAAACCAAAACAAATTAAATAATTCTAAACCGATTCTAAACTTAAGAATGATAGAGAAAATCTCAGACCAAACTAGAACTAAATATGGAAGAATCTCATAATCAATTCAGAATAAATGCCTGCAAGAAAAAAAATTGTCTACAACCACAGAGAAATAAGAGATCAGAGAATATGAAGAATGAACTAAAACAACATAATGAAGAAGGTAGATGAATTAACGTGAACTGTTAATTAATCATTAAATTGATTAATGCAGCAAAAAACTAGTGAGAAACAAAGAAGAAGCAGGCAGAGACGGGCTACCAAATGTATGAATGACAGAACTATTTTAGAGCTTAAAAAAAGAAAATTCATAACAAATTACAAAAAAAAATGTTACTAGTTAGAACTAGGCATTACTTTTGCTAGATTCTACAAAGATGGAGACAAATTACAGAATAATGGATAGAGGCAAAGACATTAGAATATGACTAAGTAAGAAGCAACCCTCACTAAATTACCTAGCAGAGAGCATGTAACGTCTAATAATGACAACAAAGAACAAACCAAATGAAATGTTTGGGTGAAACTAGTAGAGAACGAAGATGCAAGAGGTTGAAACTTGCAGAAAAGACGTTAGGGAAAGATAAATAATGTTTTTATAACAAACAATGTTTACAACAGAGAAATAACGTTAACAAACAACGTTTATAGAAGAGAACTAATGTGGTGAGATATAATACTAAGTTTATATATAAATATAAATAAAGTAAACTAGATTTAGGAACACAATTAGATTGATATGAAACCTTAACCAAGAAAAAAAAATGTTAGAGAGGAATAAAGAGCAAAGATATGACTGTTGAAAAAACATACAGTCCTATTGTAGGGACATTGTCTCCCAACTTAATCGTTGGATTTAGCTGAATTTCAAATATGTTTTTCAAAACCTAATTATCTACAACTCCACAGAAGCGATTGATGAGATTATGTATATTTTAAAAGTTACTAAACATTGAGTGAAGGTCTATAAAACTATCTTCAAAACGACAGTCACATATATGCAACACAATAAGAGGGAGATATGCTAGCATGGGATACAACAGAGAAAAAAAGGAATGAACAAGAGAAAGAATGCAACACAATGAAGGATAAATACAGCAATAAAGAGGTAGAAAAATGAGTGAAAGAAGCTAAAAGCCTTCTTGCAAAAAGAAACTCTGCTAGAGCAAGGAGATTTGAAACCACAAACTGAAAAATAAACAACTCAAATAGATGTCTATTAGAATCGATTAAATCCTGCACTGAATATAAGAGCAATATAATAAATAAGTAAAAAACCAAAGATATGTGGAAATCTTGGATCTTAAAAACTGTAAAGTAATCATTAGCACAGATTAAAGTTATTACAGAGATGTTAGAACCTTGAAATATACAGATATACAACCTGCAAAAAGATTAGATAAATTGAAATCTGATTAAGAATAAATAATAAGCTTGCAGATCAAATTGTTAGGAAGAACAAGAATGCGTGAAAAGGAAAACCCTTGTGGTTGGCTGACTAAGGGTGAGTTAGAAAAAAAAATTAGATTTTAATGATAAACAATAGAATAAGCAAATCTGAATTCTTCCCTTGTGGTTTGCCCGACTGAGGGATAGATTAGCACTAAAAAAGACTCTGAAATAAAATTGAAAGGACTTAATCCTGGTGGCAAGCCATCCATAAAAAGTTAGATCTTAAAAAAACTTGAAGAGAAATGAATAAACTTAGATTTGCAGAGAGAATGAAAGAAAATCCCTGCAAACAAGAGTTAGAAAAATAAAAAATCTGATTTCTTCTCCTCAATAGAGATATATTTCAACTATTCCTGCATGCACACTCAAAACAAGGATTAAACCAACTCTAATACCTATTATACACTAAGTTTTGCACCCTTTTCAAGCTCTCTTGGTCTTGATAACCTAGTATAACTTTGGGATCATCTCCAGGTTGTGGGACCTTTGCTAACTGAGATGAAACCTCCAGGTTCTAGGCTGGTTCCTCTTGGATAATCACCTTAATTTGCTTCTTGACATAAAAGTAAATTCTTGAAGGGAAAGGGAAACAAGGAATGTTGAAAGGGAAGTAACTGAATAAGAAAACTATCCTACTAGGTGATACACTGAAATGACATGAACATAATATATTGACCAAATTAGCATGAAGGCTCTCAGATCTAATAGAACACAATCTTCCTAAACATGCTTGCATAAGTATTTCACAGAGAGGTCTGAACAAAAGACACAGACTGTGACCTGCAAGAAAATGTTCTTTTCAGTGAAAAGGCACAAGAATGAGACAAGACAGCTTGGGATGAACAAAATCCACAAAACATATCTAAATCAGATCAGACACAATAGCACACAAATACGCTAAAAGAAAGAAGGGCTCTGGAACTCCAAGATTTCTCTAACAAAGCCAGTATATTATACTCAATAAGAGAAATATAGACAAGGGAAAGGCTTGAGGGCAGAGAAAATGCCACGAAAACCTCTATTAAATCTAATAAATCAATGAAAAATTACAGACTATAGAAGCCAGAGGGCAGAAAGAATGTCATGGAGAACTCCTAAGAAAGGAAAACTCTGAGCTCTAAAAGCTCCAAAAGACTAATATATACATCTCCCTTTTGCACGCAAGCCAGAGTAGAAAACACTTAGGGTTACATAGATTTTCATATAATAATAGAAACCCTAACTCTATCATTTCTAATCATAAATGCATCCTTGAAATATCCTAGTCGATCAGATATATGCCTGCATGCCTCTCCAATCGCCATAACTATCTCTGAAAGGTTGGTCGATCCATCCACTTCTCTGCAAGTCAGGGTTTCCATGAATTCTCAGATAAGATCTCTTGTAGATATTTTGAATTTAAAAGTATAAATGGTCACAGGTGGCGCCAACCCTCCTTCATCAGCAGTTGATATTTAAACCGGCATGGCTCTCTAGAAAGCAAGAATCAAGCCAGGACAACTGCTCAGACCTTTGCATCATTTTCCTAACTACAATCATCATAGAGAAATCAATTCCAAGCTACCCCTTTGTCGTTCACGATTCACTACAACAAACCGACATGAAACCTTGCAGAAAGATTCAAATGTTGGCCTTAATGGCTAATCGATCAAATTTTAAAACACGGTTGTCGATCTTGTATTTTCTCGGTAGATCGGGCGGTCCTTATAATCCATCAATAGCCATAAGCCCCTTTGAAAGGTTTATGGCCACATCACCACCTCTCAGCCAATAAAAAAAATGAACACCTCAGCATGACCGACACCTCGGAACCACTTCTTTACTTAACTTTCCATCAAATGGCTGTTGCAATGTCGTGAAGAATAAACTTTGAGCACTTTTTCATAGCGGCAATGTGACAACCATAGATATCAACCGAACCTTAACTTTCCCGGATGCTAAAAAACCTGGCCCCACTGAGAAACTGCCAAGTCACTGTCTTCACAACCAATGAAAATCAAACCCCTCGGATCACCTAGTAACACGGTCCCACCTGTCAGACCACCTTTATCACATTAAAGATCGGACGGCTGTCACGAAGCTGGAAAGACTAATCATCGGGCAACTTTCCATGGTGGCAATGTGACAACTGTCAGATATGACTGAATGTTAACCACTTTGGAATTTTAAGAAACTAGGTCCACCATGACAATTGGCAATCGGTCGCAACTGCACAGATAGAAAAATGCTGACATCGGGAAGAGAAGCAAAGGTATGAAAGGTAGAGAACAACCAAGGTTTCCAAACTTTGACAAAAAGCAATGAAGAGGCCAAAAACATCAGGGGTTTTTGTATTGAGACAACTTTTATGAAACCCCTAACATAACAGCAGTTATTTCCCATAGAACTTCAAACTCGAATATCCCCTTATTTTTTGTGATTTAGCACATGCACTCAGAACTGGAGCTTAGTGATAAGGAAAACAATATGAGGCTAGGGGCGCAAGCCATGAAACTTTGCAAATTTTCTTTGCAAGTTAAAACAAGATTGCAAGCAAGCAAAGAGAGAAAAGATAACAAAAAGTATAACCAAGATCAAAACAAAAATGGTCTCTCTCATTGGCTGGGATCAACCCTTGTGGGACCCTCATTTCACTCAACCTATGGCCAAAACAATATGATAGGAAGTTTTGGGTAACATTTTGGCGATTTCTACTAGTTGTCAGCCTACTAGACATGGAAACCTGTGGCCCTGATGTAATCCATTGGACATAGGATTTATCTTTTGAACACAAAAACTTTATTGATAGACAGATAGACTTGAAACTAGGAGGGATGAAAATGTGCACAAGCACTTCTTGAAAAGCAGGGAAACTAATCTAGAAAGCAGGGACATAAAACAAGGAAACATAATTACAAATTTACAAGGAAGGACTGACTTCAAAACAAGGCTTCAAGTGAAATCCATTAACCGGTATAGGCAAGGCATCTCCTCCAAGAGTTGATAGCTGAAAAGCATTATGCTCCTTGCACCCAGTGATAACAAATGGTCCACCTTAGAAGGAATCAAATTTTGTATGTCTGCCAGGCTTTGATTTGAACTCATCCCATTTAAGAACTAGATCTCTAGCTTTGAAGCTTCTAGCCCTAGCTCTTTCATCAAAAATTTTCTTTGTTTGTATCTGATGGAACTCCATGTCTTTCACGGATTTATCTCTAAGTTCCTCTAACTCCATAGTCTGAGCATATCTGATGTGTAAGGGATCTCCTTCTTCGAATAAGACATATTGAGTGGCCAAGTCCAAAGCTGGTAATTCAGTTGAAATGGACAACTTAGCTTCTTTTCCATACACTAACATGTAAGGAGAATTTCTAATGATCTTTTTTGGTGTAATCTTGTCTAACCATAAGGCAGATTTCAATTTAGTATGCCAATTTTCTTGTAGGGTCTTCTTGATTATCCTAATCAAGTTTTTGTTAGTTGATTCTGCCAAACCATTGCCCTGAGGGTAGTAATTTCAACTTTTTTTCAGATAAACACCATTTTTTATTGCCCATTCTGAGATTTGAAGGCCTGTGAATGCCAATGCATTATCTAATATTATGGAGTCTGGAGTGCCAAATCTGTGAACTATATCATCATAAAAACTTAAGATGACACTCTCATTCACTTCTTTCAAGGCAACTGCCTCTGTCCATCTAGTGAAATAATATGTTGCAGTGATTATCCACTTGTGGCCTGCACTAGATGGAGGATTAATCATGCCAATGAAATATATGCCCCATCTCATGAAAGGTTGCTATGTTCTGATTGGTTGAAGGAGAAGAGCTGCAAGCCTTTCTTTGCTTGCAAACATGGCACATTTGATGCATTTTCTCACATAATCATGACTATCCTCTAAGATACATGGCCAATCGTATCCAGCCCTCATGATTTTAAAAGCAGTAGTCCTAGAAGAGAAGTGACCTCTAGAAGGCCCATCATGAAATTCAAATAGGACATCAACTATCTTTTATGACTCAATGCATCTTAAAAGGACACCACTATGACACTTTCTAAAAAGAACTTCATCTATCAGCACAAAGGGAACAAATTGTAATCTATAATACCTTCTTTTTGCTGAATCTAGGTCTATAGGACATTGTCCTATTTTTAAGTAATGAATCATGTTAGGAAACCAACCTACTGCCTTGGCATGTTCTTCGGTAGAATGCACAACCAGAGAGGCATCTATTTTCTTTGATTTCTTTGAACTTTCATCCTCTGTCAGATGCTCACAAAGACCTCTTCCTCTAACTAGCTTGGTGGTTTGGATATCAATGTCATACTCCATCACTTTGGTAATCCAACCACCTCTCTTTTCATTTAGGTCCTTGGATAGTAAAAATTCTTTGACACTTGGATGAGTAACTTTCAAGTGTACCTTGCTATGGGTCAATAGATATCTAAAAAATTTAAGGCTTTTCACCCTAGCAAGCACATGTTTTTCCACAAAAGAGTACCTTTGTTCATAATCCTCTAAACCTTTTCTAAAGAAGGCAATAGGTTGCTCCAATCCTTCTGAATTTTCTTGGGTCAACATTGCAGATATAGCATCAGATTCTACATAAGTATAAAGGATAAAATCGTTACTGAAATATGGGTTTAATAGAGCAGGAGCTTCTATCAAGACCTCTTTGATAGCTTGGAAGTTGGATCTCATTTCTTTAGTCCAGTTGAAGACTGAAATCTTTTTTAACATGATTGTCAAAGGCTTTAGTGATTCTACAATATTAGGCAAGAAACACCTAACAAAGTTAATCCTTCCTATGAGAGATTGAAGGCTTTTCTTGTGATGTGGCCAGGGTAGCTCTAAGATAGTTGCAATCCTTTCAGGGTCTACTGTAATTCCTTTCTTGGATACTACATATCCTAAAAAATTCCCCTCATGAACTAAAAACATACATTTCTTGGGATTAAGAGATATCCCAAACTCTCTACACCTTTCAAAAAATTTCCTCAAATGTTTGATATGATCTACTGCATGTTTGGAATATACAGTTATGTCATCTAAGTAGACTAGTACAAACTTGTATATGAGGCTTTTAAATGGTATATCCATTGCATTTTGAAAAGTAGCACCTGCATTTGATAAACCAAAGGGCATCTTTTGATAAGCCATGGTTCCCCACTTAGTTGTGAATGCAGTCTTGTATTGGTCCTTTTCATTAACTAGGATCTGATTATATCCTGAATAGCCATCCAATAATGAGAATCTCTTAGACTTAGAGACACATTGCCAGATTTGTTCCATAGAGGGTAATGGATGGCAATCTTTTAAAGAAGCTCTGTTGAGATCCCTAAAGTCAACACATAACCTCAACTCCCCATTCTTCTTCCTGATAGGAACAAGGTTGGAAACCCAACTAGTATACTTGATGGGATAGATGATACCACTTTCTATTAATTTGAGCACTTCTCTATGCATAAGTGGCTCAAGCTTGTGATTAACAAGCCTTTGTTTTTTCCTTACTATTTTGGCATTAGGATCTAGTTCAATTGTGTGCTGAGCAAGGGCTGGATTAAAACCTTTAAGATCTTCATATTACCATGCAAATACATCATGAAATTCTTTAAATAATTGGGCATAAGCCTTCTTTTCTAAATCAGTATTTACCTTTCCAAATTGTAAGCTTTTACCTTGTTCCAACTTCAATTCAACACAATGTTCTTGTTGAACCACCAAGCCAACTTTGTTCTTCTTAACTTGATCAAACTTGTTGAAGACAGCTTCTAAGGTGACAAGACCTCTAGGCATCTTATTTGACTTGAGCTACATTATTTGGTCACCATAGCTCTGAGATAGCCTATCCTAATTATGTTGTGAGAAGACATCTTCTTCAAACAAGAATTGTAGGATTTGTTCATCACTGTCAAACACTTACCAATTAACATTGTTATCAGGAATAGAGGGTCTAAAAATCACTTCAATGTGTTGCTGGTCCCTTTCTTTTGAAACACTGTTAGGAATATCATACTGAGATCCAACAACAACTAACCTGACTGCATTTTGATTTAACTTCGTAGGGATGGCAACAATATTGAAAGCACAAAAGTCCTCAATTGCATCCCAAACTCTATGTTTGTATGCTTTCATAGTGTCATTTTTGGTTGCACTTATCCCTCTCACTTGGCTGACTACTAACTCACTGTCACCATAAAATTTTAGGGCCTTGAGCCCTTTCTTCCTATCCCACTCCAGTCCATTCACTAGACTTTCATACTCTGCAGTGTTACTCATGCTGGAGAAATTAAATCTGAAAGCTGTATAGTATCTTTCCCCTTTTGAGGACACTAGCATACCACCACCACTAGAGCCATGTCTACTTCTAGAAACATCAAAAAAAAATTCCCAAACCTGATTTCTCTGATCTTCTAAATCAGTGTCTTCTTTGAGAAGGTTTGGCTCCATGGGTCCAATTTCTTGTATCAAATAACTTCCCAAACTAGCATCCCAAATAACATTTTCTTGGGCCTCTAAAGCCTTTTCTGATTCTCATTCATCTAGTAAAATATCAGGGATATTTTCTATCTTAGTGTTTGTTTCTCTGATAATTGGGAAGTCATTGCTATCAAGTGCAAGGAAGCTTGTATTGATCACATTGGACACATATGGTTCTATATGGTGTTCTGCCAATGATTCAAATTTAATGGTGACCTTGGTCCCATATCTTGTGTGGATGAGCATGTGAGACCAGTCAGAAGAAAGGTAGCCTCCTATCTTGGTTGTAAACTCCCTTGATAGACATATGGAAAATAAAGTAGGGAGATCTATGATATATATATCAAGTAGGATGGAGAAATTAGGACTTGCATGGAGGATTAGACTGGTATCCTTGGCTACACCTACTGTATTGACTAAGGATCCATAAAGTTGTGTAACCTTCTTTTGAAAGGGTTCATATTTAAGTCCTAATTGGTCAGCCACCCTTTTTGGCATTACAGTGCTAGTAGCTCCACTATCTACCATATAGTTATGTACTAAGGATTTTTCAATAATTAAAGATACATAAAAGGGAGGTGGTTTTAAGTTCCTACCTTGAATGGTATTTTCTTTGGAGTTTCTACTTGGAGCCTCCTTTTCTTGATCAATGTTGACCAACACTAGCTTTGTTGCATCATTTGTAGGCTGAGGAACTGTCATTTCCCCCATGGCCTTCTTCAAAATATCAGGTTACCCTGGAATAGCCAAAGAGTCTCATATAAACATGGTAATGTTCACCTTCTTCATATTGTCTATGATGTTGAAAGGTGTCACAGTGTGTACTCTTTGTTGTGATTTTACTATGATAGGCTCCACCTCTTTGAGAGGTTGGCCTTCTTTGCTTGTAATGATGGGAGCCTTCTTCAATATGGTAGGAGTAGATAGTTGCAATGGTACTATAGATGTAGTAGCTTTAATCCCAGAATCTACTCGCTCCATTTCTTGGGCTCTTCTCTTTGACCTTGTGTTGGCAGAAATGGAAGATTCACCATTGACTCCATTGAAGACTTGCTGCTCCCAATTGACAAGAGTAGTCAAATTATTTTGTGCTTCTTGCTGAGAAATTGATCCACTAGAAGAGGCCTTTGATTGGGCATGTGAGGCATTCTAAACCATTAGAGCTTGGTTCATCCATCCATTTGAACATGTGGTTTGATTATGAGGTTAATTACAAGCTAGAAAGCACCATTCATTATCCAAGGCTAGATTGTTTTGGCTAGGGACCATATCTCTGACTGGATTTGTAGAATTAAGGGGCATTGGGTTATATGGCTGGAAAGGTCTTTGATTAAAATTTTGCCTTTGTCCTTGATAATCTCCTTGGTATGATGGCCTAATTTGCTGATAAGATTGTCCCTAATTTTGATATTGCTGATTGGGACCCTGACCTTGTGGCTGAAAGGGTGGTCAGATTCCTTTCCCTTGCTTCTTTAGGTTTGTCACCTCTTTAGTTAAAGTTTGTAGTAGATTTGTCATTTCTTGTTGACTATTTTGCTGACTATTTTTCATTTCTTACAGTTCTTGAGAGAAACTTGACTTTAACTCCTCACCACTAGTATTAAACTGAGGTGCTAATATGGTGGGAATAGGGGTAAAAGGAGGTACTTGCAGAGGTGCAATGGGCTAAAGGTTAGGAAAGATGGGCATGGGTGGCCATCTTGCTATCATGCCTGCCAGGATTAAACAATTTTCAGCCCTAGCGGCTGTGTCAAAAGCTTGGGGTAAAGAGGTACCTCCCATAGATTGGATCATGACAGAGATTTGATTATTCAAGCTTTGCAAGAAGTATAAGAAAGCATGATCAACTAATGACCTCACTGAGACTGGAATTCTATTCCATGTCTTGAGAAATCTATTATTATAGTCTGTCATTTGCTCTTGAGGGTCTCTCTTTATGGTTGTTAACTGCTCAACTAAGGATAAGTTGTCTGATTTGTCTTCAAGGTGTTTACTTAATGCATCCCCTAATCCATCCTATGAATCGATAGAACCAACAGCTAGAGTTCTAAACCATTCAAGAGCCTTACCTTTGAGAGAAGCGGCTAACAACTTAGTGGCCACATCTTCCTGAGTTATATTGTGTATACTATAGATAGTGGTCACATCTCTTATATGTTCAAAAGTTGTTGTTTGTCCTTCACCTGTGAAATCAGGTAGACTTTTTAGTGCTACTAGGGGCACATCATGATGTTGAGCAAAGTTCAATGGACTGCCTTGGTTGAAAGGTGCAAATGCAAACTGCCTAGCCATTGCAAGAGCTGAAATTTTCTGAGTAGCAAATGAATGAGTTGTACTTGATGTTGGATCTAAATCTCTTCTAAATCCCTAGTTAGAGATATTCCTTTTCTTCTGAGATGAAAGGACAAAGGTATCCCCTCCAAAGTATCAGGTGGTGTAGACTGTACTCTCCATGTAGGGGATGTTCTTTGAGACAACCTTCCTCTATATTTTCTTTTTGGGGTTAGCTCTAAGAATTCAGTGGGCTTTGAGCTCCTTGTCTCTATCTTTCTTATAAACTTTGAACAAGACCATCCTGGATCCTTACACCAGGGGAGTTGCCAAATATTCTTGACAGAAAAACTTCTGAAAGGTGTGTATTATGCAGTTAGTATATCAAAGATAGCATAATCTTTTGAAGATGAACTTCATTTTTTATGGTCCCATTGGGTATGCCAGAACTATTATACACTAAGTTTTGCACCCTTTTCAAGCTCTCTTGGTCTTGATAACCTAGTATAACTTTGGGATCATCTCCAAGTTGTGGGACCTTTGAACTGAGATGAAACCTCTAGGTTCTAGGTTGGTTCCTCTTGGATAATCACCTTAATTTGCTTCTTGACATAAAAGTAAATTCTTGAAGGGAAAGGGATAGAAGGAATGCTGAAAGGGAAATAATTGAATAAGGAAACTATCCTACTAGGTGGTACACTGAAATGACATGAACATAATATATTGACCAAATTAGCATGAAGGCTCACAGATCTAATAGAACACAATCTTCCTAAATAGGCTTGCATAAGTATTTCACAGAGAGGTCTGAACAAAAGACACAGACTATGACCTGCAAGCAAATGTTCTTTTCAGTGAAAAAGGCATAGGAATGAGACAAGACAGCTTGGGATGAACAAAATCCACAAAACATATCTAAATCAGATAAGCCACAATAGCACACAAATAAGCTGAAAGAAAGAAGGGCTATGGAACTCCAAAATTTCTCTAATAAAGCCAGTATATTATACTCAATAAGAGAAATACAGACAAGGGAAAGGCTTGAGGGTAGAGAAAATGCCATGAAAACCTCTATGAAATCTTATAAATCAATGAAAGATTACATATTGTAGAAGCTAGAGGGTAGAAAGAATGCCACAGATAACTCCTAAGAAAGGAAAACTCTGAGCTCTAAAAGCTCCAAAAGACTAATATATACATCTACCTTTTACACATAGGCCAGAGTAGAAAACACTTAGGGTTACATAGATTTTCATATAATAATAGAAACTCTAACTTTGTCATTTCTAATCATAAATGCATCCTTAAAATATCCTAGTCGATTAGATATATGCTTGCATGCCTCTCCAATCGCCATAACTATCTCTAAAAGGTTGGCCGATCCATCCACTTCTCTGCAAGTCGGGGTTGCCATGAATGCTCAGATCAGATCTCTTGTAGATATTTTGAATTTAAAAGTATAAACGGTCATATGTGGTGCCAACCCTCCTTATTCATTAGTGGCTGATATTTAAATTGGAATGGCTCCCCAGAAAGCAAGAATCAGGCCAGGATGACTACCCAGATCTTTGCATCATTTTCCTAACTACAACCATCCTAGAGAAATAAATTATGAGCTACCCCTTTGTTGTTCATGGTTCACTACAACAAACTGACATGAAACCTTGCAGAAAGATTCAAATCTCAGCCTCAACAACTAATCGATCAAATTTTAAAACATGGTCATCGATCTTGTATTTTCTCGGTAGATCAAGCAGTCCTTATAATCCATCAACATCCATAAGCCCCTTTGAAAGGTCTAAGGCCACATCACCACCTCTCGGCCAATAAAAAAATGAACACCTCAGCATGACAGCACCTCGAACCCATCGCTTTACTCACCTTTCCATCGAACGGCTATAGCAATGCCGTGAAGAATAATCTTTGAGCACTTTTTCATAGCGGCAATGCAACAACCATAGATATCAATTGAACCTTAACTTTCCTGGACGCCAAAAACCCTAGTCCCACTGAGAAACTACCAAGTCATCATCTTCACAACCAATGAAAATCAAACACCTCGGATCACCTGGCAACATGGTCCCACCTGTCAGTCCACCTTTATCACTTGGAAGATTGGACGGCTGTCGTGAAGTCGTAAAGAGTAACTATCGAGCAACTTTCCATGGTGACAATGCCACAGCTGTGAGATATGACCGAACGTTAACCACTTCGGAATTTTAAGAAACTGGGTCCACCACGACAATTGGCAATCAATCGCAGCTGTGCCGATAGAAAAATGCTGACGTCAGGAAAAGAAGTGAAGGTGCAAAAGGTAGAAAACAACCAAGGTTTCCAGACTTTGAGAAAAAGTGACGAAGAGGCCGAAAACATCAAGGGTTTTTGTATTGAGACAAATTTTATGAAAGCCCCAACATAACAATAGTTATTTCCCGTAGACCTTCAAACTCGAATATCCCCCTATTTTTTGTGAGTTAGCACATGCGCTCAGAACTAGAGCTTAGTGATAAGGAAAACAATATGAGGCTAGGGGCGCAAGCCATGAAACTTTGAAAATTTTCTTTGCAAGTTAAAATAAGATTGCAAGCAGGCAAAGAGAGAAAAGATAACAAGAAGTATAACCAAGATCAGAACAAAAATGGTCACTCTCACAAGCTGAGCTCAACCCTTGTGGGAGCCTCATTTCACTCCACCTGTGGCCAAAATTGTATGATGGGAAGTTTTGGTAACAATACCATGTTAGAATAATAAAATAAAAAGGAAAAGTTAAGGAAAGAATCCAAGAGAGTGTGCAATGGAAGAGATATACCAAATACTTGAGAGAGAGAGATAGAAAGATTTTCCTTCAAGAGATCAAACACAAGCTCATAAGAATGCTTTAAGAACCAAGACAAGAACACAAGGATTTGAAAGGGGAAAAGCAAAGAAAAACCCCTTGTGAATTATGAATGAGGCTCAAAGCCAAAAGAAGGAGAAAGAATTGGAGCTCAAATCTCATTACAATATGAGAGAAAGAATGAGAGAATAGAGAAGACTAATTGAGCAAGTGTGTGAGAGGCATCTCTTTAAGTAGAGATGAGTTGAGGATTTTGCATGTAACTCCCATCTTAGATGAATGCCACATTCATGTTGTGTGTGAGACAAATGTGAGATTCCTCTTAAGGAGGAATATCTATTTTCCTTATTAAAGGAATTACAAATATGACATGTCCTCCCACTTGGACTAGAGGACAAAAATAATAGGATACATTGGTTTATCATTTAAATACATATTTTACCAAGGAAACATTAAATTCTAACAGGATCCAATAAACCCATGAAGATTTATAATTGGAATATGTTATAGAATCAAGGATGTCTTTACAAATGCAATTAATATAGACTTTCCAAATCCAAGATCTTCAATGAGTGTATACTTGATCACTTTAATGGAGAAGGAGAGGAAGAAGGATGGAATGTGGATCCTCTTTCTTTCTTGTGAACTCCTCTACTTGGCCACCATGGAAGAGAGAAACTTGCATCAATAAGAGACAATTGCCTTTGAATGGATCTAAAATGGAAGGAAACATGGAAATATTGAGTTGGAAGCCTTGTCTTTAAATCTTGAATTGAAAAGATCACTTGAATTCACCAATAATTATTTGTACATAAAGTTGATTTCTTGAACATGTGTGTGATGAGATATTATGGATAATCATGCATGTCAAAATGAGGATCTTACATGTCCTTTTATAGTCAATTCAGGATCCAAAATTGATAGGCTGAAAATGATCAAGAGTGGGAAAGGAAATATCCTCAAATTAGGCCCAGATCCCATTAAAAAAAACCTAAAGATGACTAGGCTAAACTATGTTGGCCTTATCTAGGACTAGGCCAAAGTCAACCTAGTCCCAGAGAGGCACATTTTTAAATGGCCTTTGAGATGTGGGAAGATTTGAGGTCAAAGTAAATATGGGAGTAGGAAATCAAGCATAAACACGTCTGGGTATAGTAAATCACTAAAATAGGGCCCAATAGGTCCTACAACATCTAAACGAATGGTGCTAACATTTTAGGATAGTAAATTTAGCCCCCACTTTAGTGGGAGTATGCAATAAACTCATGCTCACGATAAACTAGATCAACTATATAAGATGATCTTGGGTAAAAGCACAAAGTTGTGTCACATTTCAGGGTAACTTATCAGTATAGATGAATTTGAGTATTTCTAACTAAAAATTAATTCTGGTTAAACATATGGTCTAGCTAGATTCATTCTAGCTACGTTAGATAAGTGCTTCAACTTTTCCAATTGGAAATATCTATTAAATGCATGTTTTATAGAAATTTGGGTCCAATTATCAAAGTGTAAGAGTTTGTAATTATAAAATAATAAACCAAGGATCTAGAGGCTAAAGAATAGCACAAATACAGGAGAGATGATATGAACAAGAATATACTTGTATTAATGATGTAATGATTAAATTAAATATACAGAATATGCCTCCTTATATAGGAAAGGTAATAAGATACAATGATAAGAAGTTAGATATCACCTATGCAAGGTGTAAGCACATGTCCACCAAATGTAGATCATTATCCATTATGAAATGAAGTATGTGTCATAGTATGAGGATGATAATGTGATATGTGCACTAATGGTGGATCTCACACCTAAAGCGGAATTTCTCTTACATCATGTGCATAATTAAGGTGCAAACTCCTAGGTGTCTCAATGAAAAACTATGATATAATGCATTATCCTAAGTAAGATTAAGTAAAGTGTAATTAGGAATATTTAATTACACCAAAACCCCCCCTTAAGTGCAACTTAGGGGAATGCACTTAAACTCACAATGTAAGATGGGTCCTGGCTACTTGGACATGTTAGGTACGCATGTACAATATGCAATGAAATGCATCAAATGCAAACTCTCATAAAGCAGAGAAAGAGAGAAAGCCTCATGGGAAAACCCCTCCCACAAAAAGAGAGAAGAAAACACAAGATGCATGGATGGATGGAGTACTTAAGAACTACATACAACATATATATATAGATAATTATCCTCCCATAAGAAGAATAGTTGGATACATGATAATCCCCACATAATGAAGAAGCTCCCATGTTGATGAAGAGTACCTTCAAATAAAAGATTAACCAATGGCTACAAGAAACATGTCTCCCCTTAGGAAGAAATAGACACATCAAATGATGAAGAAGCCAATCCATATACAAATAGGATGAAGAAGATGAAGGTCCCTATGTATGCATCTCTAAAGATTGAATAGGTCTCTCCAAGATCAAAGGATCTATCATATCATGTGATAAACTAGGTGAAGGAGAAGAACCATGAATACCAGTCTCGAAAGAAGGTGAAGATGTATCTCCAACTGTGATGCTATCATCAAAGAAAAGAGAAACACCCTTAGCTATGTCTCCCAAATATGCATTATGAGAATCAACAAAAATGTTGAAAAGACATCCATGTAGTCATCACATTCTGCAAGATCTAAAGTACTATGATCATCTTGTTGAATAGTAGATCCCATGTCTAAAGAAGCAAACGGTGGAGGATTAAGAATCTCAACACTTGTCTCAACAAAAAAATTATTCAAGTGTCCAAAGTTATCCTCAAATAATTCTCCCTTGGTAATGGGATGTGTACATCATGAATATAATCACCTTCATTAATAAATGTGAAAAGGAATCCTTGTAGCATGATGTATGATCAACAACTCCCATAGCTATGACATCTCTAGTCTTCATGTCCCTAATGTAGACATAATCAGGAGTGAACTCAAAAATTTTACCTTGTTCCTAATGAGTAATTTAGTAAATAGAAATAAGATTAGTGGTCAAGGATGGTACACAAATAACATCATTAAATATTCCCTCTCCCATAGGAATAGAACCTTTCCCACAAAACCTCATGTATGTATCATTACCCATCAATATATTTTGAGAATTACAAGACTCAATAGAAGAAAAAATATCCATAGATGATGTCATGTGATGTGATGCACCTGAATACACAAGTCATTTACCTTTCTCAGGATGAGTGGAAGACAAAAGTTCTTGTCCTTTACCTTCATCCTTGGATTATGATGGAGATGTAGAAGCTACCAAATGTGTAGGAGTAGACACTAGTGAAGGAAACTTAATATTTTTCTTTTGAATAATGTGAGTGAGCTCATCAATCTTCATGTGAAAATATTTATGCTCATCATGTCCTAGCTTTTTACAATATGGACATTTATCCCTCTTTCTTCTAGATGATTCCTCTCTTGAAGAGGAATTAGATTCAAAAGTAGATTGTGAAGGAGATTCATTACCTTTTTCATGAGGCTTAGGATCCTTATGTTCCTTCTTTCCTTTCCCATTATAAGCCTTTGAAGTGGATTAATTTGCAAGAAATGCATGATGTGTTGAAGGCTTAAATTGACCCATGTGTCCTACCTTTTCTTGTTCCCTTCTGATTTGAGCTATAAATTCATCAAGAGAAGGAAATTTGTATGCTCTACCTCATGCAGTGGCATCCTAGCTTATTTCTCAGTGCCTGAAGATTCTGGCAGTCTCGATAACTTTCTGGTGGATTTCAGTGGATGTTAGTCACTCGGTGACTTGGTGTATTGTTGCTCAGTGCTTGGTTACTGACGGGGTCTCAGTGTTGATGCCTGTTGCTTGGTCGCTGAAGTGGCTCGGTCAATGGAGGACTTAGTTGATGAAGGGAGATCGGTCATTGAAGGAGACACAACATTTTTGGTGCTCGGTAATTCTTGAAGAGCTCAGTTGGTATGGTTGCTCGGTATATTTCTTGACGCTCGGTAGTTTGGCTTACCGACGAATGTTCTTGGAGATTTGTCTTGCCCAAATGGTGCATTTAATCATGGTCATGTTCCTTGATTTATGGATTGACCATTGGATTTGTGGGGACCTAGATCTAGCATGTTGCATTCTTCTATGTGGATTTGGAGGCCAACTTGGTGAATTAGATATTTGTGAAGTTATTTGTGAGATGATTGATGTTTGGCATTTAATATTTGTATCCTTTGGAAGCCGACTGGCTTTTGGGATTTAATTGTTTGTAAACCTGATTTGTGGCTGGCAATTAGTATTTAAGGAGATGTTTGGGTAGTTGTTTAGGATTAGGAGATGGTAGTGGATCTATGAAAGCATGAGTTGTCGAGGAACAGAGATCTAGAGTTAGATTAGATCTAGCAGAGTTAGTATCTTCCGAGCTTAGGTAGCAAAAGATTGCTTGGTGACCTGCGGGTACAAGTTTTGATTCTTCTTGGAGTGCCTACTAGTGTCCTATTGTGTTGCAGACCTTGGCTAGCTAATAGTGGTGAAGTTGTGGAAAAGATCTTGCATGATCTTGGCGATCAGATTGTTATCTGATAGTTTGCAATAGTAGAGCTAGTGGTCGAGACTTTGAGATAAGGAGATTGCTTGGAAGGTTGCAAGTATAAGTGCAGATATGCCTTAGGGTTTCCATCAGTTGCTGATTGTTTTAGGACTGAGCTAGCTAAAGGTGTATTGGATCTTGTGTGATCTTGCAGAACTGTTTCTTTCTTTGTAATTGGCTATAATTGAGAAGGCCTTACAGCCCGACACATTTCATGTAATCAGTTAGTTGATGAATAAAGACACTTGTTTTCTCTAAGACCTGGCGCTATTTTTATATAATTCCACTGTGTGGTTGTTTGGATGCAAATTTGGATAGTCATTAATTGGATCCTCAACCCTTGACTACATCAAGTGGTATCAGAGCAGAGTTTGATCTTGTTGGAGTAGAAGGTTGACTTAGCAAGGCTAATCTTGCGAAGTTGATCTTGTTGGTGGAGAGATTGTGTACAATCTGAGTTGTAGATCCATGTCACTACACTTGTGAAAACATGGCCTAGTTGTTCATGAGAGGTGACAAGTTACGATCTGACTTGCATACAAATTGGAGACTATGACAAGGTGGTTAGTGTTGGGTTTATTGAGGAGATTGGTTTTCATGTTCAGTTGGTTGTGCCTCACATAGAAATTGTAGAGCATCTAGTTGTTCTTGATCAAATTACTATTGGTATGGGGTTACCTTTTGTTGTACACCTTCCTAATGTTGTTGTTACCGACCTATTTTTGTTCGGTGTTGTGGTGTTGATGTTGTTTGCTGGTTGCAGACTTGTGTTCTAGTTGACAATAATAAGTCTTATGATGAGATTCTGAGATGGGATTCTTCCTTGATCCTTGGTGATGGATTGAAGGCTCAGTTTGTTCTCGATGTTGGACATGCTGATTGGTTAAGTGGAAGATTTCTTCTCTTTCCTATGATGGAGTGGAAACCTTTGGTGAAGATGAAGTGGAGTTGGTGGTTGTCAGATGTTCCCTTTGGTGAGAAAGTGTGGGACAGACTTTTCTTTATACCCCGGGAGTCTGATGCAATAGCATCCTGGCTTATTGCTTGGTGACTGAAGATTCTCATGTTAGTCTCGGTAAGTGTCTGGTGGAATTTGGTGGATGTTGGTCACTCATTGACTTGGCGTGTTGTTTCTCAGTGCTTGGTTATCGATGGTGCTTTGTGTTCATGCCTATTGCTTGGTCGCTGAAGTGGCTCGATCACTGGAGGACTCGGTCACTGAAGGGAGCTCAGTCATTGAAGGAGACTCAGCATTTCTTGTGCTTGGTAATACTTGAGGATCTCAGTTGGTATGGTTGCAAGGTATATTTCTTAATGCTAAGTAGTTTGGCTTACTGACAGATGTTCTTGGAGATTCATCTCGACCAATTGGTGCATTTAATCTGGGTTGCATTCCTTGAGTTATAGATTGACTATTGTATGTGTGGGGACCTAGATCTAGCATGTTGCATTCTTAGATGTGGTTCTAGAGGCTAACTTGGTGAATTAGATATTTGTGAAGTTATTTGTGAGCCGACTGATGTTTGACATTTAATATTTGTATCCTTTGGAACCTGACTAGATTTTAGGATTTAATTATTTGTAAAGCTAACTTGTGGCTGGTAATTAGTATTTAAGGAGATGTTTGGGTAGTTTTTTAGGAGTAGCAGATGGTAGTGGATCTATGAAAGCATGAGTTGTTGAGGAGCAGAGATCTAGAGTTAGATTAGATCTAGCAGAGTTAGTAGCTTGCAAGCTTAGGTAGAAAAAGATTGCTTGGTGACCTGCGGGTACAAGTTCAGATTCTTCTTGGAGTTCCTACCAGTGTCCTATTGTGTTGCAGACCTAGGCTAGCTGAGAGTGATGAAGTTGTGGAAAAGATCTTGCATGATCTTACAGATCAGATTGTTATCTAATAGTTTGTAATAGCAGAGCTAGTGGTCGAGACTTGGAGACAAGGAGATTGCTTGGAAGGTTGCAAGTGCAGATCTACCTTAGAATTTCCATCAATTGCTGATTGTTTTAGGACTAAGCCAGCTGAAGGTGTATTGGATCTTGTGTGATCTTACAAAACTATTTCTTGCTTTGTAATTGGTCATAACCGGGAAGGCCTTACAACTCGATACATTGCATGTAATCATTTAGTTGATGAATAAAGATACTTGTTTTCTCTCAGATCTAGTGCTATTGTTATATAATTCCATTGTGTGGTGGTTTGGCTACAAGTTTGGATAGTCTTTAATTGGATCCTCCATCCTTGATTGCATCACTACCGAGAGAATCCATAGTAGCATAGAATTTAGAAAAAAAAAGATTGGATATTCAGGACCTAGCTTGGAAAAAATAGAAAATATCAATTGTTCATCCTCTTTAGTCATGTCACAAGTAGAAATATCCAATCTAATAGAATTGAACTTAGAGAAAAATTCTTGAATATGTCAAAAATCACTAGGATTTAGACCTATGAGCTCATTCTCTAATCTGACTTTTCTCATTCTATCTAGTTTACCAAAGAGCCCCTCCAATATTACCCAAGAATCATGAGGATGTGTGCAAGATGCAATATGAAAGAGAAAATCATGAGAGATGGATGATCTAAGAGAGACAAGTGCTTTATCTCTTCAATCAAATAATTTTATTCTTTCTACAACTCTTGTAACTAGTTCTTGATCCTTCCCAAGAGTCATTCTAAGAAAGCCAATCTTTAACATGTGTTCACATAAAGCTTCCTTCCATTCATGGTAGTTAGTTGGAGTGAGGATTTTAACCTTTGAACTATCTATAATGCAACCAAATAATGACTGATAACAACTGATAACTCCTTCAAATTACTAATTCAAATCAGAAAATAAAACCCAAGGATTAACCGATTGTAAAATATAGCCGCAAAATGGCCTATTTCTAAAAGTGATATTTCCACCCCAAATCAATAAAATACAATTACAGATCTAGAAAGTCAACAAAAAATCATGCACTTTCAAAAATAATTCACCTGAAAATGTTACCGCATGTGCCCAAACAAAGCCCTAGAAGTTGTAGAAATTAAGAATAGATAGGAACAATCATGAAAATATGTGATTTATAATTAATATAGCCACCAAAATGTGAAAATAATTTCACCTTTAGAAACTTCATGAAATTCTACCGTAAATAAAAAAAATGGTCAAAAAAAGGATAAAAATTGAGCAAGATATGGGGGTTTGAAGTTAGGCTGCAAAACCAAAACGTCCAATGGTGAAGGCAGGAAAATTCAATCCAGTTCTAATATCAGCAAACCACTATGTTAAACTTAATCTTTGTATGGCTGTCAAAAAAAACCTTTGACCCTATGATGATGTACAACCGAGCATCAAATTTACACCCCTCAACCTGATGACATGGGAAAAAGGTCTTCCTTTGCTGACATGGAAGGCTAATTTGGTGGTTCATATTGATGATGTGGAAGAATGATGCACTGCTAGCATGACCTACTAAATGGGTACTGATGTGTCTTCCATACAAATGACATGGCTATCTGTACTACTAAGGTGGCAATTCGTACACTAACTGGTCCTCTCTATTGATGTGGCCAGTTGTTTTAATGACGTGACAGACTCAACACGTGGTGCGATCTGACTAGCCATGACGGATATGCATGGTGATTGGAAGGCTTTCATGTAGATGTATCAAATCTAGTGGCCCAAATGGTAGGGCAGTGCTTGGGCAGAGGCGATGGAGAAAGCCGCTCAGATGACAATGATTTGGGGACCGGTTTGAGACTTTTAGTCCCATATTGGCAGTGTAACGAGGCAATGGCCCATTTTTATATGTAGCTTGGAAGATGAAAATAAAAACTAAAGTGTTAGGGTTATTGTCTTGTGTGGTTGCCTTGTTTTTTGGACCAGCCAAGAGGGGGTTAAACTATCAGTTGACCAAGATTTGGTGGTTTCCCGAGAATAGATTGATGACTTCATTCCTATGTCAGTCTGACATAAATAGAGGGGTCATACCAACCCCACAATTTTGCCCAAAAATAATAATAAAATTGTGAATAAAATCATAAACTCGTAGAAAATTAATTTTTAATCAAATTGTACCATGCTTGCATAGGAAGATCATATGAATTGCCTTTGCAAAAAAAATTTTCCACAGATTTTGACTTTTTTCAAATATGGGCAAATTTCTAGTCAATTTTCACTGAAACAACCACCCAAATGTGATGACGAGGTCAGATCTAACCTAAAATACTTCCACAAAAAGCTAGTCTTTAGATCTAAAATATGGACCTCCAATGCTTGGACCAAGATCTTTCCAAATAGGTAAATCAAAACACTCCAATGGCACTGACACCATGTAAGAATTTGCAAATAAAAAACAATGAACCAAGGATCTAGAGGTTAAAGAATAACACAAATAGAAAATAGATGGTATGAAAAAGAATAGACTTGTATTAATGATGCAATGATTGAATCAAATGTACATAATAGACATCCTTATATAGGAAAGTGTTAGAAAGTAAAGTCCACCAAGATAACTGAGAGGTTGGGTGAATGAATTAGTTATCAAATAATTATAACTTTTATCAACTTCAACAACATTTAACCATGTAAGCAATATAATTACCAACCATAGAAAGATATTCATACACAATAACATAATGACACAAGATATGTTGACTAGGGAACCTCTTGATCAAAGAGTAAATCCCGGTGGGAATTGTTACCCTCATTTTTCTCAAAACCCTCAAGTGAAGTCTTAGTAAGTTAAAGTCCTCAAGTCAAAGTTGAAGTTGAACTTCTATGAAATCGGTTTAGTTTCAAGTTCAACCCATTTCCTGATTCTAAGTCTTGTAATACTCATGTTTGTTTATTCTTAAAAGGTTGGTCGGTCTTGAAGATGAACCTGAACTTGAACCTAGTCTCGAACCTTAAGTTAGTTCAAGTTCAAGTTCATGATTGTAAAAAGATAGCTTATGTATGGGAAAGTCGGTGGGATTGTCTAGTTTTCAAAAAGAGGAATTGTGTTTTGAAGCACTCTAAGTGTTTATTCAGAAGTGGAAACTATCATACAAAGGTTGTCTTATCTGATTACATAACTCATGCATATGAAAATTGGAAATGACGGTGTGACGTAGAGGGGGTAATTAATATACAAATATGGAGAGCATGCCCTGAGGATTTATTGAGATCTTACGGTATTTGTGAATAAATGTTGATTGATTAAGGCTTCTCTGTTAAGTTATTTTTGTCTGGAGAAGGAGAAGGAGCGACGAAATTAGTGGTGAAAGTTTGCAGAAAATTCTTGCGCAAGAAAGAAGTGAGTATTTCTTTCCCTTTGCAGTTTTAGATTACAGAGGCTCATTCTGTGTTGCAAATATTTTCCCTTGATATTGTTAAGATTCCATTTTTTCATCCAAAACTTCCTAAAGAAGAGAGTAGAACACACTTGCTAGTTTCCCTTCTAGAAATAGGAGATACCTTCTTGTTAAATGTAAACCTAGGGGAGCTCTGTGATAGAGTCTGAACTACTTCAGAAGGAACTTTTTCTAGAAAGTTATCAGGAAGTGGACTTTTAGAGGCGGCTACATTTCCCTTAGCTTTGATTTGCCCTTAATTGGTGTTGGAATGCACTAATAAATATGACGCAAAGGATAGGTGCATTAGGGATGCGTTAGGGGAGATTTTGGTCAAAATTAGCAGAGAAATAATAATGGCGGCCCTGCGGATTCCAAAAAAGGCACCATATGAGCAATGGACATTTGCAAAAGCAAAGCAAGTGTATGAGGTAGAGAAGAAAAAACATAGTTCTTCTATAGCTCAGGTATGGCTTGCGAAACCAGAGAAAGGAGGGTCCAGGCTGCCAAAACCTCTGACAATTGAGCATTTTCTTAAAGATATAGCTACTATGGTACTCCTTCTAAATAGGGTAAAAGGGAATCCTCATGCATTTCATTGGGAAAACTGGATGTTCTATTTATCCAGAAGATTATAGAGGGAGATAGATTTATTGACTGGGCAGACCTGATAGCAGAAAAGCTTCATAAGGAACTCTTAAATGTTACTAATTTGTCTACATTTTATATGTCCTATCTGATTTATGTTTTAGCCTATTGTCGAGCCTGGGAGGGGTTACCTCTTAAGGTGTGGACAAATGATATGAGGGTGTATGATTATTTCACATGCTGCGGAAGGAGAAGTTTCCCAGTGTCTACAAGTTGGTAAACGATAGATTTTCAGGAAAGTTGGTATTTGAGCTAAGAGGTAAAGATAATTCTAGACTTTCTGAAGAGGCCAAATAGGTAATCAATGTGTACGGCTGTCATTTCATTCAGTTCTCAAAATTTACTTATCTTAGGGTAGGTGCATTTGATGGAGAACCCTTCAAACTCCCTAGATTTTTTTTAGATGATATAGTCCTAATGGAGCTATGTAGGCAGCTAGTTCTATTTGAGCAGAAGGCTGGGACCCCAAAAAAATCTTTGAGTATTCTTTTCCCAATTGAGTTAGGGCACTGCAAACTTTACTCATCAAAAGGCAATCTGACGGTCATCGCTATACCGTGATGCATAAAGGACATGCATCTTGGTCCAACGGTATAACGATAACCGTGGATTAAATTCTCTCATTAAGGGCCAGCGCATTACAAAATCAAATGGGCCCGCAAAGATAGGTGGCACGTAGTCGCTATTTCGCATGTCAGGGAATCTAACAAGGAGAAGTCTTGTGGTGCAATGACAACCGCACAATTTTAAAGGCTTTCTTTAAGAAAAATTAATCTAAAACTTAGGCTTTGGCAGATTTTATTTAAACCAAAGCGTTGACGGTTCAAAAGCCTAACCGCCTCGACACATAAAACAATGAACAAAGTGAGTCAAGGTATTAGCACATGTTTTATGAAAATATTAGTGACTTAAAAAAGTAACGCAGAAACATAACATGACCTAGGATGAGTTAGGGCTTTGGAAAAGCTTAGGGTTTACACCTTGAAGAAAAATACCACTAGGTCAATATTCTCAGACTAGTCTGAAACATTATCACAAAGCTGAAAAATTTTAAATGGTGATAAAAACTCCATTTATGCACATAAGGACTTGTCATGCAAAACCATATAAACACTCTTCACCTTCTTCAACTAAAATTTGACACAAAATGTTATCATAAGAAAGCCTTTGTAAATGACAACATGAAGTATACAGAACCTACATTATATTCGTTGCTATTGATTCATCTTCTATTTCACATTTACGCATTTGATTTGTATATGAACCTTTCGAGATAGGCCATTACGTTGGGTAAAGTCATTTGAAAATTATTAATACCTTTAACAAAACTTTCAAACTAAAAACATAATGAAAATTACGCCCTGCAGACCCATGATTCGACCATAGATAAATGTTCCATATATTCATTAGATTTGTATGTCACAGCACGACTGATGCTTTCCCTTATAGCAATTTCAATGGTAATGAACTTATCCATGAGACTATGGATGTTCTGAAGCGTGGGATCAAAAGTCTTTGCCTGTTTGAAGTCCTCGTCCATGATTGTCCTGCACTCTTCCACCCACTTGTCCGCACCTCTCATGTCTCCAATCTCCATGTAAAGGTTGGGCAAGCACCCATCTGAAAGACAGTTGAACTCATGCATCTCTAATTTCAGAGTTTTTACGAATTCATTATGTTTATGTTTCAGTATCCTAGCCTCCTTCGCGTCTTTATCAGTACGTGGCCGTTTTCTCTCTTATTCTTTCAACTTCTCTCGAAGCATGCTTCCAATTCTTTCAGCATCTTGAATAGCCTTCACATTGTTTGAATGGCACTGCCAAAATGTTTCAGCCCACTCCATAAACTCACCGTACCTTTTTTGCACCAATGTGGAGGCCGTTTCAAATTAGATATTGAAATGATCCTGTAGATGTCTTGTTTCATTGATTAGCCCTCGCTCTTTCAAATCTTGCATGGATTTGAGATGGCGTAAATACTCTATATCACAGATTTTTGTCTTTGCCTTGCCGAGTCTAACCCATCCGTGCTAGATTCTAACCAAGTCCTCAATTTGATTATCAAATACATTCACTGTTCTGTCTTCGTTGGCTCTCAATGATAGAAGGGTACTATCTCACATTCTATGAATTTCAGCCTACCAAGCAAATGATGTCTTTAGAATTTTTGTTACATTGTCTCCCTCTTTGTGGTCGATGTAAATGGAGGGCATCCCGCAATCAGTTAGACTATAAAAATGTGTAAGTTCTCTCCTCATCATCTTGGTGTATAACTGATGCTTGGAGAACTATGCAAATAAAACAGCGAACTTCCACTCAAAATCAACGACAAGATCAGAAAGAACAGAAGGTGGAAACTTTGCAGAATATAATTTAAAGCCCCTTATTAACTTGTTCAACTTTGACAGTGAGCATGCCAGAAAGCACTGACACTGCAGATGTGTATTCTGAAACTTGAGAAACTCCACAAAAACATTCCATGTTTCTCGAGCATTATTTGTAAGGATGTTTCTCTTGCACTGAATGACAGCGCACAGGGCATTGTTAATGGCATCACTGGTCTGAGCATCTGTATTGGCCTTTTTTAAATTGGCTTCCAATCTCTGGTTCTGAACATTTAATGTTGCAATTGTAGTCTTCAATTTATCAAGCTCCTCACGATGAATCCCTTCATTAGGAAGTCCACACGCTACCTGTAGTTGTTCTTGAAGCCTCTTATTTGTAGCCTCCAATGCTACAATCCTATCCTGTTCCCTTGATGCAAATGCATGGGACGTCTTTGCAACATTAACATCCAAACTACTTGCTTGTAGACCCAAAAATTCAGGTGACTTTCTCATAAGAAACTATCCATAATATTTATCCTAAAACAAAATCATCGATGGCTTATTGGAATTGGGATACAATGACCAAATATCAACCACATCAAGGTCATCATCAAATGCGGAACCAAATACGAGGCTCTATTCTTCATCTCGCGAGAGCTAGAGAGATCAAGATCCTACCTCCTCATGAGGCTATCAAATGCAATGGCAGATGAAATATCACAACCTTCCAAAAGAAGAATACCACTTTGTGATTTAAATTCTCTCCCCTTTTTTGGAGTCATTGTTGCCATCAAATCTTGTACCCTTTTGAGTACCTCATCCTTTACTTGTGACTGCTCCTCTTCAGTCAAGGATTGAAAATTTAGACCCCTGGTAGCAACTAGGTTGATGGCCTCTTGTTGGAGAACAAACTATTTGAACTCCTTTTTTATGAATTTATCATCACCAATCAAGTCCCTACACACCTGTAATCATATATCTTCAGTCAACCCTCCACCTAACATGAAAGCAGGAAGTGTTCATTCATTGGATGGTGGCTCCAGTTCAATTGCTCTAGTCAAAGCGTGTAGGAGGTGGAAGTGGTCGAATTGGGGTCTGAAATGCCTCATATGGTGTGTATGGGATTTTCTGATTAGAAGCCAATGTAACTAGTGGCAGAATGGGGAAAGGCCTATACGCAGCAAGAGATGGCCCTGAGGCTAGTGACGAAGTCTCCTCCACGTGTGCAGATGAATTAGATAGATTGAGAGGTTCGGATGCAGGCCCAATTGGGGATCCAATCAAAGTAGGTGATGAGTCAGACTCTATTTCCATTTTTGCGGGCCTACACTCTTGACCCTCAGTGTTGATTTCATTGGGCAATGGCATGCTATCAACATCAATGTACAAGGTTGCAAGCATATTCATTTGTGTCTCAACATTATGAGCAAATTTGTAGTCAGGTTGATAGTTACCTTCTCTCTGCCTCCGGTGCTCTGATTGTTGTATCTTGTACCACCTCTCCCTTTTCCTGAATACATCACCGTACTCTATACAATTACGTATCCAATCTTCTAGCTCATCATAGTGGTGAGTTTTACAGCCCGGGTATATTGCCTTTATGAATCCCTCTGGGTCATAAAATCTATAATTCACATTGGTCATGTTATAGTCTTTCATTTTGGTAGGTATCACCTCAAATCCCTTTCTTGATAGGAAGTGCAGAAGACCTTTAATGACCACCTGGGCAGGGAAGAAAGAACCTCTCTTTCTATTTCTCACTCTTAGAGAATATATTTTTGCAGATTCAAGCTGCCTCATGACTTCATAGAATGCATTTCTATTAGTGACTGTGATCGGCAGTGCCTTGGGCGGCACTTGACTTCTGAATACTCTGATCAGTGTATGGTCCTTGTAGTAAAACCATGACCCCTAATTGTGATTGATTCCTATATCTAGGTTTAAATCCTTTGGTCTAAGGAATTGCTTCACTCTATCAGACAGCCCCCACGGGATAGTTCCTTTCAAATAACTCATCAGAGGCCTGACAAAATGATTCTCAAACAAAATATAGGACGATGCCCTATCATCCTTGTCCCAAATGTAAGTCCAATCTTGGACTGGGGACATCTCTCCATCAATAGTGGCTTCGACTCTCAGGTTTGGATCCCAAATGTTTTGTTCGCTCCATAGAATCATGCGCATTAAGATGGAGTAGAACCTGAAGTTACTACTCTTCCCTTGCTTTATACTAATCAAGGCCTTATGGATGTCATCTGCTAATGTTCCCGCGTAATCAAAACATCTATGGGCTTCATTTCCCTGTATATCCAAGCACATGAGCAACATCCAATTGGGGATATTAAATGTTGCATCCTCACCATGCCACTGACATAAAGCATAGTATGTATCTTTCACGTATGGAGCAAACAAATCTACATGATACAGAGGGTTTTCTGTGGGACTTAATGCTTTCTCTGTCATAGTCAACTGCCCTGGCCTGTGAAGAGAAATCTTTCTTCTATAAAGATTATTTAACTTTTCAAATTCATGGTCCATAATATTTGTATCAAGTGGCCACCAGGCCTTGTCTGTATCTAGCATGTATGTCTCCTCTATACTTTGTCTCGTTATCTTGATAATTACCTTGTTATCATGGGCCAGTACCTGTCTGGTGTTAGGGACGTACCTATTTGCAATTTGTTGTATCAAATCCACATTAACAAAAACATTTGGGACAATGATCCTAGCTAAATTGGAATCCCATATGTTCCTGACAAGTTTTGCCTCCTTTCTCTTATTGTAATTTCTTCTCCACAAGGCAAACCCTGTAACGCCAGGTCCTAGAAAAGGGTCTCTGTATCTTGCATGGGAGTCGATTAAGAAATCTTCGGGGTGAGTATTACAGGTTTCTCTTTTTTGGATTCCATGTGACCCTGGTAACTATCTTCTTATCTCATCAGGATATGAATTTGCATCACAAGGTCCTTCCTTCCACTTCATGATTACAATTATTCGGCACGGTCGACGGGAAGGTTAGGGCTTCAAAATCAAAGCTTTCCCTAAGCTCACTATTGTAATCTGTTATGATACATGGCCTCTGAAGAATTCAGTAATAGCAAACTATGCACTTGAAATATTCATTGAAATTGTTTATAGAAGTCGATAATGCAAAGTGATTTGCACAATTTGCAAGAGGAAAAGCGAAAAATGGAATACAAATGGGAATAAAGTGCAAAGACTTACTATTAAAGAGTGCAGAAGAACACCTTTACCGGTGAATTCTGCTACAATGGCCCAAACGAGACCTCAACCACACCTGCGTGCTTAGGAAAGCCAATGAGTTGTTACGAATCAAATTCAAAACCTGGGAAATGCGTAAATCACGGTGGGCAGAAAGGCAACAGGTATTAAGCTGTCTTAAGATGTTTGATGGTTCAACAATGCTACAAATTTGATGGCTTGTTAAATCTTCGTGAGCCATTGCTTTTGTTTTTAACTATTTGTGCACATCTGCCTTAATCACGTAAAGGCGATGGCATGGCGGCCGTTGATGTTGGTCGAGATGGTCTGCAAGGGACCCACTCGTAGACAGACTTGTGGCGGGACGCAGTGTATACACGTGGCCCAATACGAAGGGACAGCAGCTAAGTTCGTCATTTAGATTTAGATTTCTATTAGTATTATATTTAGATTTGGATTTAGAGTTCTATAAGATTTAGATTTATATTTCTCCCACATTTATATTTTATTATTATTTCATTTAATATTTAGTTTTAATATTTAGATTTAAATTTAAATATGGAGGGAAATGTGGCCATCGGCTTGTTTTGTTTTTTAATGATTAATATTTTATTTGTAAAAGAAAAATGAATTTGCAAAAGACATAGTGGATAAAATGAAGAGATGCTCTTGGATTATAAAAGAGTGCCTCCTCATTTCATTTCTTATTTTGTTTCATTTGTTGTTCTGCAGAGGGAATAATTGGAGTATTTTAGAGGACCCAACAGTAGATTCAATTTAGGAGCAAGTTCTTTGGAAGAGAGATTTTTACTTTTTGTATTTTACTTTTCAATAGATTTAGTTGCATTTAAAATATATATATTTCAATTTGCACATGTCATTTTGATTTGTATATTCGATTCCAATTTAAATAAAATGATATACATTTAAAATATAACTTGTTTTACATTTCAATGTTTGATTTGCATTCAAAATCAAACATGCAAATTAAATCAATAGCATGGGTGAATTGCATGTTTCATTTTGAATTATAAATTATATCATGTTTCGAAACCTGACTTTTAGTTAATTTAAATATATAAAAAAAGTTGACAACTAATATATATTATTCCAATGTAATTAACATGTAAAATTTCAAATGGCAATGCAAAATGGTTATTTTGATTAATTGTATAAAGTAATGTTTCTTTTAAAGTTTGTAGGACACCAGCCCGCATACATCTGCATCTGACACATAGTTGAATAGCATTGTTACGAGCTTGTGTAGGGGAGAGGGATGAATAGTCGCGAGGGCTAACTCTGTCAGCATGTAGCTGTTGCATGGAATATTGTAAGACCTTTTTTTTTTTTTTTAGAAATATAAATTGGACAGTTAACGACCTATAACTATGTGTTGAAGTTGTGACTCATCATGCAACTTGTTAAAATATCATGCCTAGTTAAACGTGTACAAAAAACTAGCTTTTAAAAGATTCAACCAAAAACTTAATCTAAAAATCATTACTACTAGCTTATATATATTTATATATATATAATAAGCCAAGCTAATTTTTCCCAAGGCGCCTATTTTCTTTAAATTACAACCTGCAAAAGGGGCCTCGACAAGGATTACTCTCGATGTATTTTATATATAAATATATATAAGCTAGTAATAGTCCCAGCGCAACACAGTAGAAATATACGATTTCTAATGTTTATGAATATTGCTGAAAAACAAAATCAAATCAAATTATTGGGGCATCAATTAGGTTTTATGTTCTAAAATTAAAAAAATACTATATATGTAGTTAGAGTTAGGGTCAGGGTTAGGGATAGGGTGAGAGTTAGGGTCAGGGATAGGGTGAGAGTTAGGGTTAGTAGGACATTTTACCTAAAATATAATTAGGGATAGGCTGAGATTTAGGGTTACTAAGACATGTTACATTATGAGTTAGGGTTCAAGTAAGACTTATAGTTAGGGTTGGGTTAGGGATAGGGATAGGGTGAGAGTTATTGTTAGCAGGATATTTTACCTTATGAGTTAGGGTTTGAGTAAGAGTTACATTTAGGATTAGGGTTAGGAATAGGGTTAGGATTATTGTTGGGGTTAGGGTTAGGTTCAGGGATAGGGATAGGGTTAGGGTTAGAGTTTGGGTTAGCAGGATATTTTGCCTTATGAGTTAGGGTTTGAGTAAGAGTTACATTTAGGGTTAGGGTTAGGAATAGGGTGAGATTTAGGGTTAGTAAGGTTTTTTGCCGTATGAGTTGGGGTTCGAGTATGATTTATAGTTAAGGTTAGGGTTAGGGTTAGGGAGAGGGTGAGAGTTACGGTTAGTAAGAAATTTTACTTTGTGAGTCAGGGTTTAGGTAAGAGTTACAGTTAGGGTTAGGTTAGGGATAGGTTGAGATTAAGGATGTGGTTAGGGATATGATGTTAGGTTTACAAATATGATTACTATCATATTTGGTGTAACATTAAGGTTTAAGATTACAGTATGGGGTTAGGGTTAGGGTTATTAATACAACGAGGCTTAATCATGGGTTAATGATGTAATGCAGAGTGTTGAGTTTGGATTACTATTAGGGTAAAGTGCTTGTCAGATAGCTGCAAGGTCATAATAACATTCACATGACAAAATGTACATGCTAGGGGTACACATTATAGATAATTTTGGCATGCCACAAATCAAAAGAGAAAAATTCCTCCATTTTCTAACGACAATTAATACGATTACAATATATGGTAAATTAGCAAATAGACAATAATTATATTTATATATATATATATATATATATATATATATATATATATATATATATATATATATATATTAAAAATAAAAATAAAAATAAAAACCTCATATAGTGTAGTATATTAAAGTTGATGCACAAAATCAGAGAATCGTATTTCCTTGAGACTTAAATCTTATTATATGTATTTGTGTTTACAGTTTACATAGTGTGTGAATATGACAATCGAGTCCACTCTCCTTGTAAATTAAAACTATTATTTTAAATAAAAAATGTATAATATAATATGAAGACAAATGGCAAGGTTGAAATAATAGGAAGACAAATGGCAATGCCAACATAATATGAAGACAAATGGCAATGCCAAAATAATATGAAGACAAATGGCAAGGCCAAAATAATAGGGTCCGAAATAATAGGACCCGAATAAACAGGGGTGCCACATGGATGAACAATAAGTTAAAAATAAAAAATAAAAAATTAGTGTGTTATATGTTTTTTTTGGAATTTCGAGATGCAAAAGGAATTGGAAAAGACACCTTTTGGGGAATATGAAGAGACCCGCTCATATTATTAAAGAATGTCTCAATTTAATAATTTTAGTTTAGTTTGTTTTTAGATTTAAAGGTGATCAAGCAAGTAACTAACCAAATATAAAGGTGATCATTTTATTTTCTATTTCATAATTTTATTTTATTTTAATATAGTTTTAGTTTAACATTTAAATTTAATTTTAGGTTTAGCTTTATATTTAGAATTAGAATTAGAGTTAGAGTAAGTTTTGGTTTTAGTTAGATTTAGATTTATATTTCTCTTAGATTTAGATATTAATCATTAATTGATTTAATATTTAGTTTGAATATTTAGATTTAAATTTAAATACGAAGGGCAATGCTGCCATCGGTTTTTTAATGTTTTCTTAATGTTGAAAACGATTTAATTTGGAATTCAAAAAGATAAAGGAATTGCAAAAGACGTATTGGAGAATATGAAGAGACACTCTTAGATTATACAAGAGCGTCTCTTCATTTCATTTTTTATTTTATTTCATTTGTCATTTTCTAGAGTTTTAAGAATTTGAGAGTTTTAGATGAGCCAAGACTAGATTCAATTTTGGTGCAAGTTCTTTCCAAGTGAGATTTTCATTTTGCAAATATTTTACTTTTCCATAGATTTAGCTACTTTAAAAATATTTAGATTACAATTTGCATGTTTCATTTTGATTTGTATGTTTCATTTCATTAAAAATAAATTGATTTGTATTTAAAATATAGCTTGATTTAGATTTGCATGTTTGATTTGCATACAAAATCAAACATGCAAATTAAATCAATAAAATATTTGATTTGCATGTTTCATTTTGAATTGCACGTTTCATTTTGATATGCATGTTTCATTTAGATTTGTATTTTAAATAGTTTGCATTGTACATTTAGATCTGTATTATAAATAGTTTGCATTTTAGATCCATGTTTGGATTAGTATAAGGGTTAAAATATTGGTTAAGGTTAGTATGACAAATAGGGCCAGTTTAAGGTTATGCACAAAGTTATGATTTATGGTTTATAGTGATGGTTGAATCATATGTAGTTCTGGGTATACAAATAGTATTAGGTTTTTTGTGAGAGTAAGATTATGGGCTTGGTTAGCGATGGGATCTAGGTTATAGAGTTATGATTAAAGTATTGTACTTGGCAATACATTTTTGGATGTTGTTTAGAGTTTAATATGATAATTATCATTACTATCTTATTTAACATTAGCATTTAACATATTGTAAATGGTAGGGACATGGTAACAACTAACTTGAACAATTACCGTATATAAGTAATTATATTGTTAACGATAACATATTAGAGTTAGGATTAGGGTTATGATTGGGGATAAGATTCTATGTTTACAGTAAGGATCAGTATCATATTAGACTTAGGATAAGGGTTATGAATGGGGATAAGATTCTATGTTTACAGTTAGGATTAGTATCGTATTAGAGTTACGATAAGGGTTTTGATTGGGGATAAAATTCTATGTTTACAGTTAGGATTAGTATCGTATTAAGGGTTACTATAAGTGTCACGTTGACCATTTTACTTATGGTAATCAAGAGGGTTATGGTTACAATTAGGTTTTAATTTTAACCTTGGGAGTACTATTAATTTCATACTTACACCTGTCACATTAAAAGCAAAGATTAGGGTAAGGGGTTAGGGTTAGCATTAAAAGTTAGTAATATGGTGAAGATTACTAATAGTTACAGTTCCATTTAGGGTATTGTACATGTAGGGTTAGGGCTAGGACCAATTTAAGGTTGTGTGTAGTGTTAGGATGTACGATACATTGTTAGGCTTACATCATATGTAGTTTGAGGTATACGATTAGTAGTAGGGTTTGTACAAGAGTAAGATTATGGATGTGATTAGTGATACGATATAGGTTTTAGAGTTAGGATCAAAGTATCATATTTCAGAATATTTTTTTTGATGTTGTTTATAGTTTAACATGAAAATTATCATTAGTATCACATAGAGCATTACCATTTAAGGAAGGGTCAATGGTAGGGACATGGTAACAACTAACTTGAACGGTTAGCATATTACTATAACTATAATCATAATGATAATATATTATAGTGAGGGTTAAGGTTACGATAATTATTGTTGTTAATTTCACATTGTGCTATGGATTAAGATATAGTTTTATTTAAATAGTTTTTATTTCATATTTACTTTTAATAGTTTATTTTATATAGTTAAAGGTTTTGGTATAGTTGTTTAACATTGATTAGGATTATGTTAGAGTTTGGATTAGAAATACAGATTTTGAAAAAACATGTTGCCAAATGTTGCTATTATAGGGGTAATGATAGCCAAAAATATTTATTTATTTATTTATAGGGGCAATGATAGCCAAAAGCATCAAAGAGGAAAGAAATGGGTTTTAGATCCGAATTATCTAAGAAATGCATGATATCCTACAAGTTACCCTCATCTGGAATATGATAATTACATAATCAGCCATACACTTGTAAAAGGAAAGCATGCTTCAGGGCAATTGCACTCAGACAGATGCTGCAGGAAGGGAAGAGATACCATGTTTTCACTAACTTGTTTATTCCATGTGTAGATACATAAGAATCTTTGACACTATTTCTTTCCCTCACTCGGATAATAGTGGCACTAAAATGATGGTTATTTTCTAGAAGGTACATCCTAAAACTACCATTTGTTGGAGATTTGCCACCAAGCCAATGCTGACTGTATGGTTGTCATTGGTGACAACATATGGTAAGTAGCATGCGTAGAAGACTTATGCAATGAGCTTAGAGTATATGTAGCATGGAAATTTTATCAACACGATATCATGGACACATAGGTTAAGTGTGTACAGACAGAATTGTAGCAGCTTCTGTCAGCAATGTTCCTGACAGAGTTACAGGTAGTGTTCCTTGTGCAGTTCTCTGTATAGTTATCATGGAGCCTTGCGCCCTTGGATATGTGAAGTTTACATGTTAGTGATGTTACATTGATGAGCGCATAGTCTGTCATGTAGTACAAGTGTATTTGTTCAGTTGATATTCAACTTTTGTAGTTTCCTGTGTTTATTCCGTGGAGCCGACATAGATTTCATTGGTTCTTCAGTTGCGCCTATGTGTTCGGTATGCACCCTTGGATTTATGCTTGGAGAATAGATAAGGATGTTTGGTTAAGAGCGCATGAAGTAATTCAGCTTGGAGAGTAAGTTATAGTTAATTTTGTTGAGCTGACCACTGTGTAGCATGTGATTATTATTATTGATTTATATAGGTCCCAGTTTGTGTTGCGTGCTTAGAAGAGCTGACAGATTTGTGATTGGAGCATGTTATTGTTTCTTCTTAATGATTTAAAGGAGGTTCTAATAGGGAAACTTGATTATATCACTTAGAGGAAATATATTTATAGCCGATCATTTGTGATGGCTAAAGTGTGTCAGTGAAGTTGAGATATTAAGTGCAGAGCAGAGAGTGCAAAGTATTGTCTCATCAAGAAGAGGTCTATGTAACATAGAAGATTCATTAAACTACTTATTGGAACTAATTAGGACAAGAGGTCTATAGTGCAGTTCACAAAGATCTAGATATAGTGCATATCGATTACTAAGAAGGTTGTAGCCTTCGCCCTTAGAGCAGTGAGCTATTCGACAAACCTAACACTATTATCCATGTCAGAAAACCTAACACTATTATCCATGTCAGCAAAATATACAAAATATTTTCTCGTTGTGAGAAAAAAACCTAACACTATTATCCATGTCAGCAAAATATAACCAATGAGTGATCAACACCAACAACTGCCACATCAACATTTTATGACTAGACATAAAGTAAAGTTCCATGGCCTTGATACCATATTGACGGTTGTTGCATGATCTCAAGGCTAGGAAAGATTCCTTGCGATCATATGACAATCATTGGATCTTTCCTTCGCAGAAGATACCTTAATTTACGGTCTGGCGCCACTTAGCTACAACCAATCACAATCTCCCACGTCACAATATCCGGCAAGCAGACATACGCCTTTCTTTTTTCTTTTGTCCTTTCTTTTAACTGAGCACCAGTCTTAATGATAATTTCCACATCAGTATACACCTAGCACCCGTGGTAGTGGACCCGCCGTTTGCAAGTGCCTGTGAATTAAGTAAGGTCGACGGCTGTCACATGATGGGAAGGCCTCAAAAGATACCTTGCGGTCATACGATAACCGTTAGATCTTTGCAGAGTTGTCAGTCGAGTAGAATCTTTAGATACTGGGCCCATGTGCTAGCTTTAAAACCAAGATTGACGGTTGTCACATGATTGCAAGGACTTAAAAGATACCATGCGGTCATACGACATCCGTTGATCAACATTAGATTCAAATTTCACATACGATGCTGAAACTATATGATATGAAGTATGGTGTTCAAGACTTCAGAATATTAAAAGGATATCATCGAGCCCTAGACTTAGGAAAATTAATAAGTGCCACGTAGTGGCCAAGAAGTTGCCGGACTTTATAATTAATTATAAATTTAATTTATATGTAAAGTGATTTTTTAATTCTAGATAATTATAAAATTATTATAATTCATTTTTAGTCTTATAAAAAATTATAAAATATTAATTCACTAATTAATTTGAAGTGTAAATTAGTTTTATTTGTAATTAATGTTACTACTACAAGGCAAATAATTATTTGTTAAGTAGGAGATATTTTTTGATAACAAGTACACAATCAGAACAATATTATAATATTTTAAAAATATAATTTATATTAACTTAGCTTATATATATTTACATATATAATATGTTGAGCTAATTTGTCTCGAGGCACCTATTTTCTTTAAATTACAACCTGCAATAGGTGCCTCGATAAGGATTACTCTCGGCATATTATATATATAAAATATATATAAGCTAGTAATATTCGCAGCACAATATTGTAGAATATACGATTTCTAATGTTTATGAATATTGTAGAAAAACATAATCAAATAAAATTATTGGGGCATTAATTAGGTTTTATGTTCTAAAATATAAAAAAATAGTATATATGTTGTTAGGGTTAGGGTTAGGGTTAGGGATAGGGTGAGAGTTAGGGTTAGGATTAGGGACAAGGGGAGAGTTAGGGTTAGTATGACATTTTGCCTCATAGTTATGGTTCAGGTAAGAGTTATATTTTGGGTTAGGGTTAAGGATAGGGTGAGAGTTAGGGTTAGTAGGATATTTTACATTACGAGTTAGGGTTTGAGTAAGAGTTACAGTTAGGGTTAGGGTTATTGATAGGGTGAGAGTTAGCATTAGTAGGATATTTTAGCTAAAATATAATTAGGGTTTGGGTATGATTTATAGTAAGGGTTAGGATTACGGATAGTGTGAGATTTAGGGTTAATAGAACATTTTACATTATGAGTTGGGGTTCAAATAAGACTTATGGTTAGCAAGATATTTTACCTTATGAGTTATGGTTCGAGTAAGAGTTATAGTTAGGGTTAGGAATATGGTGAGAGTTAGGATTAGTAGGATATTTTACCTTATGAGTTAGTGTTCGAGTAAGAGTTATAGTTAAGGTTAGGGTTAGGGATAGGGTGAGAGTTAGGGTTAGTAGGATATTTTACGTTGTGATTAGGGTTCAGGTAAGAGTTACAATTAGGATTGGGGTTAGGGAAAGGGTGAGAGTTAGGGTTAGTGGGATATTTAATGTTATCAATTATGGTTCAAGCAAGAATTATAGTTAGAGTTAGGGTCAGGGATAGGGTGAGAGTTAGGGTTAGTAGGACATTTTAACTAAAATATACTTAGGGATAGGGTGAGATTTAGGGTTAGTAAGACATGTTACATTATGAGTTAGGGTTCAAGTAAGACTTATAGTTAGGGTTGGGTTAGGGATAGGGATAGGGTGAGAGTTATTGTTAGCAGGGTATTTTACCTTATGAGTTAGGGTTTGAGTAAGAGTTACATTTGGTGTTAGGGTTAGGAATAGGGTTAGGATTAGTGTTGGGGTTAGGGTTAGGTTATGGGATAGGGATAGGGATAGGGTTAAAGTTAGGGTTAGCATGATATTTTACCTTATGAGTTAGGGTTTGAGTAAGAGTTACATTTAGGGATAGGGTTAGGAATAAGCTGAGATTAAGGGTTAGTAGGGGTGTGTGTGCTAGGAGTTCGGGGCCAATTTCACGGAAGTCCGCGGTGAAGCAAAATTGGGAATACAAAACGGGTGCCTGATATTTAAAAATCGGGCGCCCGTTTAGGTTTGGGAGCCCGACCCAGTTTTAAAAATCAGGTGCCCGTTTACAAATCGGGTGCTCGTTTCTAAAATCTATATATTTTTTCTTTTAAACGAAATACCTATCCGTCATTTTCATCCATAGCTAAAATGGAATCACGTTTGGTACAGCTCGGGCGCCCAGTTTTAGGATCCCCTGTCGACCCCACTTGCCTTTTTTCATCTTCCAGGTACGTACTAATCTTTTTTATTATTTTTTAATGATTTTGGTCTTTAAAAATTGTAGTTTGAGGTTATTTTTAATTTAAAAATCTATAGTTTAACATGTTATTGTCAAAATTTTTGCATAAATTTAATTATATTTCATCTTTGAAAGTTGTAATTTTTTTTTATTTCAATTTACTTAGTAAATTACCGCACTAAAGTAGAAAACTAGTAAAATTTAGGTATGTACAAAATTACATTGCAAAACCCTACATAGAAAACCAAAACCCTAGACAATAAAACAAAAACGTAAATCTAGATAAAAAATTAATTTACGAAACCCTAAACTTAGAAAATCAAAATATAAATTTAGAAAACCAAAACAGAAATTTAGTTCAACCAAAACATAAATTTAAAAACACAGACACACACTCTTTCTCTCTATCTTCCTCTCTCTCACTCTCTCTCTTTCTCTCTCTCCTATTTCTCTCTCCTCTCTCTCCCTCTCTCTCTCCTCTCTACATACTATTGTTTTTTATTATCTTAGAGAATGAAAACTTAGAAAATCATTTAATATAAATTTAGAAAACCAAAACATAAATTTAGTTCATGCTATAGTTTAATGTTATTTTCAAAATTTAATGTTCATGCTATAGTTTAAATTTAGTTCATGCTATAGTTTAATGTTCTCTCTCTCTCTCTCTCTCTCTCTCTCTCTCTCTCTCTCTCTCTCTCTCTCTCTCTCTCTCTCTCTCTCTCTCTCTCTCTCTCTCTCTCTCTCTCTCTCTCTCTCTCTCCTCTCTCTCTTAAGTTTTGATTATTTAAGTCATTCAAGTTGTAAGGTAAAATATATTTTACAATATGTTAATTGTAAATTATCATGTTTTTATTTGTATGCAGATTGGCAATATGGATGATTTTCACATTGATGAGCTTATAGGTTAGCATGCACCACCGCCTCCTCCTCCATGTCCCCCCCCCCCTCCACCCCCCCTCCACCTCCACCTCCACCTAGAGATCTGAGAGATAATATTAGGAGAAATGTAGAGGACATCTTGAGAGACATAAACATTATTAGGCATGATCCATATCCGTCTGTCCAACTACTATGCCTTGCAGATAGCATGTAAGGCGTAGTAGATTCCATACAGACATTATACTACGAGATTGATAGTTTTGATTCATGAAGGGAGTCTATGCGTGTATATTATGGTGATGGCCTCTCTTATCAAGAGGTTAATAAGTTAAAAATTATAAAAAATGATATGGCACGCTATTTTTTGAACCCTACAATGGGTGAGCAAATAGTTGGCAAGAAGCCACACATTTCCATTAGATGGTGTAGACACCCCGAGATAGCAGCGCATTTTTGGGAGTGGTGGTGGATGGTATTTGACCATCCACCACATGCTAATCATGAGGTCCCACTTTATTTTTTGAAGAAATTATGGGTTGAGTTTGAATTGGGTAAGAAACCCAATTATTTTGACATGAGAGCATTGCAGGGGGTTGGTCGGGGCATGCCATAGGATAAGCCATGGGCCAAATTGAGTGACAGAAGTAGAAATCATGTGCCCAATGAGCCCCTTGTTCCTCTTCCATCTCCTATACTTCCTGCACCTGTCTATCATCGAGCAGTGCAGTCATCTCTTGGTTCTTTGAGTGCCCTTACGGGCAATTTGTTATAGCACATGACCCAAGCGAGGACTGCCCCCAGCATACCACATGTTTTCACAAGTTGTGGGGGTATATGTACAAGTCCCCAGTCTGATCCTGATGCTGCCCATGCTGGATATGGTGATGATGCTGGTGGTGCACATGGTGGCTATGTCGATGATGATGATGATGGCGCACATGGTGATGCCGAAGATGATATCTCATCATATGTTGATTTACTCAATGCAGACGATGATCATCCTGCACAGGTAAATTTAATTATAATTTAAATATAGCGTAATATTAAATTTCTTATTTATACAATTATGAGCCATAACATGTGGATTTTTTAGTGAATAGAGGAGGGTTGACCCTCCAACATTCATTAGTCATCATCATATGAGATCGACACCTCAACATCTCGGTGCTCCATTCATGGTATGCACTTTGATCTTAATACATTTAAATTTTAAACAAAATAAACTTTAATTGATAATGTGTTTGACATATTTTTGTGATTTTGTAGGGTCTCTCATGTACGACTGAGATTGGCAGTCCTTCATTCTCTACCCCACTAGTCACCGAGAGTCAACCGCATGTACCTGCAGTATGTTTTTCATTTATTAATGTACACATGTTTTTATTCCATATTTATATATTTAATCAAGTTAAATATATACTTTATAATTTATGTATATTTATGTACTATAAGTTTGATTCATGCTTTATATATGTTGTTTAGGTCGACACCACCATCAGTCTTGGCATGGCTACAGGATAAGCCAAATGCATCCATCGACACTATCCTTTGAGGTGATGATTAATTTAAGTAATTTTTCAATGTCTTGTATGTATCTAGATCTTTTTTAATGTCCTATGTGTATCTAGATCTTAGATGATTAATTTAAATAATTTTTAATTTGTACATCAATTTGTTTTACAAGACTTGGCTTCATCCACTTTTCATGTAGCTGAGGATCAGGGCGCTCGAGACCAGACAGAGCAGGATCAGCGTGCTCAGGACCAGACAGAGCAAGATGAGGGTACTCAGGACCAGACAGAGCATGTTGATGCATCACAGTCCTCTTCATGTGGAGTGAAGAGGACTGTAGATCAGCTAGATGAGTAGAGTTAGATTATGATGACTATTTGGACTTATTTTATGATGACTATTTGGACTTTATCATTTTATTTATGATGACTATTTGGACTTGTTCATATTATTTTTGATGACTATTTATGCTTGTTTTATGATGATTATTTGGGCTTGTTTAGACTTGTTGATATTATTTTTACTTGTTGTTAGAGTAGGACTTGCATTATATAGTAGTCCACTTGTTATCATATATTGTACTTGGACTTGTTTTTAGAGTAGGACTTTGTTTTGTGATTGTATGTATATATCATGAGTTGATATGATGGACATTATGATACATGTGTAAATTATTTCAGGACTTGTTATGTTATTTATCTCAATCATGAGTTGTTAAATGTAATTTATCAATTTATCTTAATCAGGACTTGTTATGTAATTTATCAATTTATACATGCAATTAAACTTGTTAATCTATTTTTAGGAATAAAATTTAAATCATTTCTATTGTAACCTGCTTCTAGCAAATCATGAACATCTTTATCATAATAAGTTGTAACAATTGGATGCGAAGACATACCTATATCCAATACTAGATTAGAAGATGCACTTGATTTTTCTTCTTCAACCTCTACATCCATTATGGTGTCTTCATTGTCCTCCTCTTTTGAAACAATTGTTGAACTCGATGCTCCAAAATTATTCAGGTTTTGAAGTCTTTCTCTTCTTTCTCATTGTCGTTTTGCCTCCTCTCTATTTTCTGCAATCTCATCAGGTGTCAGATTCTTCTTTAACCTCTTTCTACGTTGATTTGATCCCATTTTGGCACCAAAATTTGAGTTGAAACAATCTTTTTTGAATGTCAGATTCAAAATAAGACAAATAAAAGGAATGTTGGCATAAATATTCTCTTTGTTTGCTGCCAATCGATAGAATACAAAATGAAAAGTCGCAATCATTGGATCAGGCCCACAGTCTATTTTTTTAATTGCAACAACTCTTTAAGAAATGGGCACCCGTGTTCAGTTTTTAAAAATGGGCGCCCGTTTTTAGCTTCAAAAAATGGGCACCCGTTTTGACTTACAAAATAGGCGCTCGTTATTTGAATTTATATAACAAGCGCTTGATTTGTAAATCTATAGGTGGGAACCTTACCTCCTGACTAAGGTTTTGGTTCGAGACAGGCTTGGTCCCACCGAGCCTGTGCTTGACCCTGCAAAAATATGGCTAAGGCATTACAAAGTAAAATTTTTGCCTTGCCATAATTTTTAGGACAACTTCCCTAATGAATTTTTTGATAAAATGAAAACCCATTTTAGCTTTTATTATGCAGATTATAAAAATATAAATTTTATAGTGATATGATGAATTTTAATATTTACACAATATTTATTAAGTCAACGTGGTACCTAAACTTGAAATACCAAGGTTAACTAAAACTTTATTAACTTTTTTAATTTTTTGTTTTTTGAAAAATGAGTTATATGTCATCAAATTACATATAATTCTTTTCAATTTTAAAAAAAAAAAATTGAAAAAAAGTAAAGTTATCATCAAATTATGGTGTCCGTACACCAGAGGTTTCAAAAATGTACTTTATAGTCAATTAAAAATTAATTAAAAAAATATATTCAGTAAAAAAATAAGATAAAATATTCTCATCAATCTTCAATGTTTTAGGTACCTTTTCCCAAAAGGATTCCCAAAAATACATTCATTTACTTCAAAAAAGGTTGTCCGTACACGCGTGAGGTGTGGTCCTAAAACAGACATTTTGAAAAAGTGGTTTCTAGACATGCATACTAAAATTCAATTTATACCATGTGGGTATTGAAATAAATTACATATTTGAAAACTAGATTCTGAGCACTAAATTTTATATTCCTGAAGTTTTTCAAGATTCAATCTTAAAGTGCTTCAAATTTGGACATCAATTGACAAAAATTTTGAAAAATAGAGAAAACACTTCCACTTTTTGGCCAAAAGTGGGACCCAACTTCTTGCAGCCACCCAGGGTATTTTACGTTATGATTTGGGGTTCAAGTACAAGTTACAGTTAAGGTTAGGGTTAGGGTTACGACGAGGGTGAGAGTTAGGGTTAGTAAGAAATTTTACTTTATGAGTTAGGGTTCAGGTAAGAGTTACAGTTAGGGTTAGGTTAGGGATAGGGTGAGATTAAGGATGTGGTCAGGGATATGATGTTAGGTTTACAATTATGATTACTATCATATTTAGTGTAACATTAAGGTATAAGATTAGGGTATGGGGTTAGAGTTGGGGTTATTAATACAGTGAGGCTTAATCATGGGTTAATGATGTAATGCAGAGTCTTGACTTTGGATTACTATTAGGGTAAAGTGCGTGTCAGATAGCTGCAAGGTCATAATAACATTCACATGACAAAATGTACATGCTAGGCGTACACAGTATAGATAATTTTGGCATGCTACAAATCAAAAGAGAAAAATTTCTCCATCTTCTAACGATGATTAATACGATTACAATATCCGATAAATTAGCAAATAGAGAATATATATATATATATATATATATATATATATATATATATATATATATATATATATATATATATATATATACATACACAATAATGAAATATAGTTTAATATATTTATATTTTAACTATAAGTATATTAAATATTATAATAAATCTATTATATAACATTTTATTATAAACAATTAATTAAAGGACAACAAAAGTATATATTAAAAATAAAAATAAAAATAAAAACCTCGTGTAGTGTAGTATATTAAAGTTGATGCACAAAATCAGAGAATCGTATTTCCTTGAGACTTAATTCTTATTATATCTATTTGTGTTTACAATTTACATAGTGTGTGAATATGACAATTGAGTCCATTCTCATTGTAAATAAAAACTCTTATTTTAAATAAAAAATGTATAATATAATATGAAGACAAATGGCAGGGTTGAAATTATAGGGCTGAAAGAATCGGAAGACAAATGGCAATGGCATAATAATATGAAGACAAATGGCAATGCCAAAATAATATGAAGATAGATGGCAAGGCCGAAATAATAGAACCTGAATAAACAAGGGTGCCACATGGATGAAGAATAAGTTAAAAAAGGAAATTAAAAAAAAAAATTAGTGTGTTTTATGTTTTTTTCGGAATTTCGAGAGGCAAAAGGAATTGGAAAAGTCACCTTTTGGGGAATATGAAGAGACCCTCTCAGATTATTAAAGAGCGTCTCAATTTAATAATTTTAGTTTAGTTTGTTTTTAGATTTAAAGGTGATCATTTTTTTTTTCTATTTAATAATTTGTTTATTTATATAGTTTTAGTTTTACATTTAAATTTAATTTTAGTTTTAGCTTTAGATTTAGAGTTAGTTTTGGTTTTAGTTAGATTTAGATTTATATTTCTCTTAGATTTAGATATTAATCATTATTTCATTTAATATTTAGATTTAAATTTAAATATGAAGGGCAATGCCACCATCATTTTTTTAATATTTTTGTAATGTTTAATATTTTATTTGGAATTCAAAAAGATAAAGGAATTCCAAAAGACATATTGGAGAATATGAAGAGATGCTCTTAGATTATAAAAGAGCGTTTCCTCATTTCATTTTTTATTTTATTTCATTTGTCATTTTCCAGAGTTTTAAGAATTGGAGAGTTTTAGAGGAGCCAATACTAGATTCAATTCCAGAGCAAGTTCCTTCCAAGTGAGATTTTCATTTTGTAAATATTTTACTTTTCCATAGATTTAGTTGCTTTAAAAATATTTAGATTTCAATTTGCACGTTTTATTTTGATTTGTATGTTTGATTTCATTAAAAATATATTGATTTGTATTTAAAATATAGAGTGATTTAGATTTGCATGTTTGATTTGCATACAAAATCAAACATGCAAATTGAATCAATAAAATATTTTGATTAACATGTTTCATTTTGAATTGCATGTTTCATTTTGATATGCATGTTTCATTTAGATTTGTATTTTAAATAGTTTGCATTTTACATTTAGATTTGTATTATAAATAGTTTGCATTTTATATCCATTTTGGATTTTAAATAGTTTGCATTTTAGATTTAGATTTCAATGTAAATATGGGTACTTTATTTGCGCACAAGTCTACAAGGATTCATGTACACTTGTCAAATTTAGTCTCGAATACATCATTCGAGGCCACCAAAGTAGAGGGACTTGTAACTATGATGTTCGACTCTCTGTCACAGGTAGCCATAGGTGGAATGGTATACTGCAAAGTTTTAAACAAACATCAGTTTATAGAATTGATCAGAATAACCATTTTGCATTGCCATTTTAAACTTTACATTTTACTTAATAAAAAACTTTACATGTTTCTTAAAGTGGAACAATATATATTATTTTGTGGATTTTTTTATATTTAAATTAATAGAAAGTCAGGTTTCGAAACATGATATAATGTATATTATTCTTAATGTTAAATGTTAGCAATAATTCAAATATTTAAATAATTAAGAAATCTAATGTATGCTTAATCTAATTTAAAAAATCTATGAAGAGTAATAGAATACGATTTTCCTTAATATGGCGGCATTTCCATCCATAATATTGATAAAAAATATTTATGAAAATGATGTAAAAAGTACAAATTATTAAAATATAAATATAAAAGAAAATATTTTTAAAAAGGTGAGATTTAAGAAACAAAATATAAATATAAATATTCAGAATATATTTTTAATTTCAAAACATAAAAATAAAATATATTATTAATGTTAAATGATAGCAATAATTGAAATATTTAAACTATTAAGAAATCTAAATGCAAATTGAAATTCAAATATTCAAAATGCAACTAAATCTATGGAAAAGTAAAATGCAAAATGAAAATCTCATTTGGAAAGAACATGCTCCAAAATTGAATCTAGTCTTGGCTCCTCTAAAACTCTCCGATTCTTCAAACTATACAAAACAACAAATGAAACAAAATAAGAAATGAAATGAGGAGACACTCTTTTATAATCTGAGAGTGTCTCTTCATATTCTCCAATGTGTCTTTTGCAATTCCTCTGTCTTTTCGAATTCCAAATTAAACCATTTTAAACCATTGCAAATGAATAATGTTGATGATCTAAATCTAAAGCAATGTGACGACATTGCGCAACTGTAATCAAAGTTGTGGAGTACACAATGTTATTAGTTAACTATGTTGACAAATTGGATATAATGCAGATGATAGATGTTGTGAAAGTTTTGTGCGAGACATCGGCAAAAGTGGATGCATTTCCATCAATGATGAAAGATGTCTATCATGATCATTGTACAAATAAGGGCCACAATACCAACTTTATTGTTGAAGAATATGTGATGTACTTGCATCATGATGGAGAAATATTATTGATTTAGATAATTCTAATCTTGGCTTTCAACCTTCTTAATTATGTGAATAGTTGTATTGGGACTTCTATTTGCCTTTTTTTCTATATAAGTTTCATGAATAAGATAATAAATTAATAGTTTTGGCTATTCCCATCATGATAACCCCTATACTTGGAATATTTTGCAACATGTTTTGTTGAACTCTGTAGGAATGACACAACATTATATCTTAACCCATAACACAACGTTAAATTAACAACTATAATTATCGTAACCTTAACCCTAACTATAATATATTATCACTATCATTATAGTTATAGTAATATGCTAACCGTTCAAGTTAGTTGTTACCATGTCCCTACCATTGAGCCTTCCTTAAATGGTAACGTTCTATGTGATACTAATGATAATTATCATGTTAAACTATAAACAACATCAAAAAATATATTCCCAATTATAATACTTTGATCCTGAGTCCAAAACCTATATCCTATCGCTAACTACATCCATAATCTTACTCTCATACAAACCCTAATACTAATCATATGCCTAAATGTAACCGTAACTATTTGTAATCTTGACCATATTACTAACTAGTAAAATGCTAACATTAAATAAGATACTAATGATAATTATCATGTTAAACTGTAAACAACATCAAAAAATGCATTACCAAGTATGATACTTTAATCCTAACTCTAAAGCCTAGATCCCATCGCTAAACTACAGCCATAATCTTACTATCACAAAAACCCTAATACTAACCCTATACCCAAAACTACATATGATTTAACTGTGACTATAAACCATACATCATAACTTTGTGCATAACCTTCAACTGACCCTATTTGTCATACCAACGTCAACCAATCTTTTAACCCTAATACTAATCCAAACTCAACACTCTGCATTCCATCATTAACCCATGATTAAGCCTCACCGTATTAGTAACCCTAACCCCATACCCTAATATTAAACGTTAATGTTACACTAAGTATGATACTAATCCTATTTGTAAACCTAACATCATATCCCTAACCACATCCTTAATCTCACCCTATCCTTAACCCTAACCCTGACTCATAAGGTAAAATATCCTTAACCCTAACTCTCATCCTATCCCTAACCCTAAACCTAACCCTAAATGTAACTCTTACTTAAACCCTAACTCATACAATAAAATATCATGCTAACCCTAACTCTGACCCTATTCCTAACCCTAACCCCAACCCTAAGTATAATTCTTACTCAAACACTAACTCATAATGTAAAATGTCTAACTAAGCCTAAATGTCACCCTATCCCTAACCCTTAGTGTAACTCTTATCCAAACCCTAATTATATTTAAGCTAAAATGTCCTACTAACCCTAACCCTAACCCTAACAGTAACTCTTACTTGAACCCTAACTCATAATGTAAAATATCCTACTAACCCTAACTGTCACTCTTACTTGTACCCTAACTCATAACGTAAAATGTCCTGCTCACTCTACATCTTACCTGATTTCAAATTATTTTAATAATTTATAATTTTTAACTATATATACTTTTTTTAACAACATTAAACCTAATTGCCACCCCAATAATTTGATTTTATTATATTTTTCTGCCATATACATAAACATTAGAAATCGTAAATGTCTACTATGTTGCGCTATAACTACTACTAGGTTATATATATTAATATATATAATATGCTAAGAGCAATCCTTGTCGAGGCGACTATTTTTTTTACATTGCAAGCTATAATAAGCACTTCGAGAAGGATTACTCTCAGTGTATTAGATATATAAATATATATAAGATACTATATATTTTTTTCGAGAGACGTGACTATACAATGGGAGCACAAATGGAAATACGAGCACAGGAATATGCCATAATAAATTCCTTATAAATAAAAACTATTCTTTATTAAAAAATAAAATTATAATATAATGTGAAGACAAATAGCAAGGGAAAAATAATAGCAAGACAAATGAAAAGGCCAAAATAATATGAGGACAAATGGCAAGGCCGAAATAATAGGGCCCGAACTAATAGGACCCAAAAAAATAGGGGTGCCACATGGATGAAGAATAAGTTAAAAAATTAAATTTTTTTTAAAAAAAATTAGTTTATTTTATGTTTTTTCTTGTAATTCGGAGACGCAAAGGAATTAGGAAGCTCGTTTAAAGAGCAAGCAAGCAACCAAATATAAAGGACGTAATTTTATTTTCTATTTAATAATTTATTTTTTTTGATATAATTATAGTTATAGTTTTAGATTTAAATTCAAATTTAATTTTAGTTTTAGCTTAAGATTTAGTTAGATGTAGAATTATATTTCTCTTACATTTAGATTCTAATTATTAGTTTATTTAATAGTTAGATTTAAATTTAAATATGGAGGGCAATGCTGCCATCAGTTTTTTATGTTTTTTTAATGTTTAATATTTATTTAGAATTCGAAACGATAAAGGAATTGCAAAAGACATACTGGAGAATTAAAATTGTATTCTGAATATTTATATTTATATTTTGTTTCTTAAATGTTAGATTGTTTATACAATATTTTCTTTATATATTTATATTTTAGTAATTCACTAATTACATCATTGCGATAAATAATTTTTATCACGGACTAAATTTAGCTATCCTCCCGAAGGAATGCATCGTTGTACCATTTTTGAAAAATAAAAAATGCAGTGAATTTTTTAAAAAAATTCAGGATCTGTTCTTGTTAATCTGCTCATTCTGGATCGAAAACATCCAAAATTTTTTGAAAAAAAACATAAGATATTTGCGGATTTGAGAAAAAAAAATTCTCAATAGTGGTGCATTCCTTCGGGAGGATAGCCTCCGCCCTAAATTTAAGACGGACTAAATGTTAACTTACATTTCCTAATTACTATAACTGGCACCAACTTTATAGCAAATACTTGATGTTTTTGAATGTGGACTTGCGCATTAAAATTCAAATCAAATACCCATAACACTTTCGTAGCGGTGAGATGACCCAACATGTTACGGCACAGTTATGCATCAAATGAAAGACCTCAAATGGCAGTAGAATAGGACAAGAGTGGACAAACATTAATCAAACACGTGTTGAAGTTAATATTACCATTAATATTCAAAATGTTAACTGCGCTTGTACGAAATGGGTAACCGTTCTATATTTCTGACATCGCGTACGCACGATAGCACAGTGGATCTCCACACTTACATTTCCTGTCCTTTCCTAATTACTATCACCGACATCGACTTTATAGCAAATAGTTGATGTTTTTGAATGCAGACTTGCGCAATTAAATAAGAATTGAAAACCCATAACACTTTTGTACCGTTGAGATGACCCAACTTTAAAGCAAATACTAATGTTTTCGAACGCGGACTTGTGCATTTAAAATTCAAATAAAAAACCCATAACACTTTCATACCGGTGAGATGACCTGGCTAACATGTAACAGTACAGTTTTGCAAGTGGATCTTGCAGCATTCATTGGAAGGGGACTGATTGTGTCTTAACTGAAATAATGAAGCATGTGCAAAGTTACGAGCCAAGTAATCCCAGGGGAGAATGGATATGGTGACTATTCATAAATCTTATTAATTACATTCTTTGAAATGGAAATTACTAAAAAGTGTCCCTAAAAAACAAAGCAAGCTTACTATAACTTTTACCATATACTGTGGCTTTTACTTTTATGACTACCAATTCCATACAATTCTACAAAATTGTCTACAACTAGAAGTCCGAATTGAAGAGATTGTACAAAAAATCGGGAAATGCCATAAACTTCATGATTCATGGTTATGATAGCCAGAAGTTATTCAAATATGTGTGTGCCAATTTAAAAAGGAAAATAATTGAATTGAATTAGTATTAGTTTGAACTCTTAAACTTTTTATATTAAATATGAACAGCTAATATATTAAATAGCAAAGGTAAACCAAATTTTGTAGAGGTCCACTTTTAGATTTCATTAGACCATATGATAAGTAAACTAAATAGATAAATATACCAGAGACTCCACTATAATTGCCATCATTTCATATATATAAGGCACGAAACCATATATGGCTATATTAATAGCCATAAAACCAAGCCATTCAAACTTAACAATATCTTGATATTTAAATCTACTTGTTCATTTATCTATATTCAATGAGGTTGGTGTTCAAAACACATTATTTGATGCAAATTAATAATTTAAAGGGTAAAAAGTTATACAATCAAGTTTAATTTGATCATATATTTTAGGCATATCTAAAGTAAGATACATTTCATATGATAATATATTTATTAGCAAAAAATAATTTTATATTTTATGGGTATTTCAAATGATTTTGGTGAGATATAACCATAGTAAGTCAAGTAATATGTTTAACGAGTTAAATCATGGATATCAATGGAGGAGAACCCTTGACGATCTGCGGGTTTTTGAACTCACATGCAAGAGACCGAACAAAGAAATCAGGAAAAATATTAATACTAGGAAGGAGGAGTTTTTTATGCTTACACATATCCAGGAGCGCAAAAGTATTGTCTGAATGGAAGGCCCACTCGGGTGGACTGCGTGGGTTGATACTCATTTTGATGTTCTTCATTAGTCTTCTTGTTCTATCTCTTTTGATCTTTATGTAATTATGTTACTGTGATCTTGGTTTGAGGCTTTGTCTCCTCTTTGATACTCGATGAACTCTTTGTATATTTTTTTGATCTCTCTATAGTTATTAGAAAAAAGAATCTTTGACTAAGTATTTTAATCATTTGTTTCACAGTATGTATTACTTAACTATTCATTTTTAAATTTATTTATCACAAATTATGGATAGTTTCACTCCCATCTAATTTATAAATACTAATATTTTTTTATTTTAAATTTGCAGAAAATAATTCATATTTTTAATACAAGACAATTAAATTTGTTCTAAATATTTGACCGATGTCTACCAATAGACTTCAGACTTCCACAAATCTATTTTTTAACCCTAAATCGTAACCATATATCTAATTATAAACCTAGCACTAACCCTAACACAAAATTTAATGCCCAAGTTCTCTAAACATTATGTAAATCTTAGCACTAACCATAATTATAAGTAAAATAGTAAACCCTAACCTAAACCATTATCCTAATTATAATCCTAACAGCAACCTAAATCCTAACCCTTACCCTAATTATTTATGTCGCCTAGGAATGACGCTAAACCTAACTTTACTGCTAACCCAAACCCTAACCATGATGTAAACCCCCACCTAAAATGTAAAACCCTTACCATACAATATGAATTGGTGTTATTAACATACTTGACATTTACTCTAGTGTATAATCTTATTGTATTAACACACTTGAAATATATAAAACTAAATTTTAACAATAAACCCTAACCCCAACCCTAATTTTACTTGGACCCTGACCCTAATTAAGTCTTTTTGCCTCTTAATCTCGATCGTCCATTGACTATCAGTTTCTATAAAAGAAGAGCCTTTTTCTTCATTTGGCATCTTTTGTGTTTATGCTAATGTTATGCTGCAGGTTTTCTAGCTCACTTTGAAGACTCCTTTGAAGACATTGAAGACTTGCTTTTCATTTGTTGCATTTCATTATTAGTTGCATATTTCCCTTTACTAGTTGCATATTCATGCTATATTAGTGTAGATTTCCTTTTTATGCAATAGATTAATTCACATATTTTAATTAGGGGAATTGTAATTCATTGTTATTTCCTTTCTTAGCTTATTTGCATTGTCATTCATAGATTAATCTTGCATCTCATTTAGTTGCATTTCATTTGCATACTTTGATTCATTTGGGGATTCTAGTATTGTTGCCCTAGTCTTCAATTGTGAATCTCTCATTGTGTGGTTGACTATCAAGGTCACTAGTTTATAACTCTAGTTGAGAGCAAATTTATCATGTCCTTGCAACTCCATGCATAGAGAGCTATGAGTCACTTTGTGAGGCCTCATTGTTGAGCAACCTTGCATGTAATGATTCATATAAGTGTGGTGACTTTTACACCATACAAGGAAAATACCAAATATATCATATTGAGTCAAAATTGGAAATATAAATATGATTATTAATATATTTCAAGCATCATTTCTTTGTTTTTTAATGAATGAGTTTATTTTCATATTTATAGGATAAGAAACATATTTAGTAAGAGCCAAACAATATGAAATGACGAGACAAAAGTTTTATCTTCTTGAAAATAAGATGATTTGCCTTATAAATAAAGAAAGATTTGACTCGAGTAAATTGAAGGAATAAAAATTCCTTCAATATATATATATATATATATATATATATATATATATATATATATATATATATATATATATATATATATATATATATATATATATATATATATATATATATATATATATATATATATATATATATATATATATATATATATATATATATATATAACCATCTTTCTACCATTGTAGTCATAAACTAGCTTATATATATTTTTATATATAATACACTGATCATAATCCTTCTCGAGACGCCTATCGCAACTTACAATTTAATGAAAATAGGTGCCTCGACATCGATTACTCTCGGCGTATTATATATGTGTGTGTGTGTGTGTGTGTGTGTGTGTCTATATATATATATATATATATATATATATATATATATATATATATATATATATATATATATATATATATATATATATATATATATATATATATATATAAGCTAGTAGCAGTCGCAGTGCAACATTGTATACATTTACGATTTATAATGCTTATGTATATGGCAGAAAAATAAAATAAAATAAATTTATTGGGGCAGCAATTAGGTATAATGTTGTAAAATAAAAAAAAGTATATATATAGTTTAAAATTATAAATAAATTATAAATTATTAAAATAATTTGAAATCGGGTAAGAGAAAGAGTTAGTAGGACATTTTATGTTATGATCAAGGTTCAGGTAACAATTTCAGTTACGGTTAGGTTTAGGGATAGGGTGAGATTAAGGGTATCCAGGATATTTTACATTATGAGTCAAGGTTCGAGTAAGACTTACAATTAGGGTTAGAGAAAGGGTGGGACTTAGGGTTACCAGGATATTTTACCTTATGAGTTAGGTCTCAAGTAAGAGTTATAGTTAGGGTGACGGTTAAGGATAGGGTGAGAGTTAGTGTTCAGGTGAGAGTTAATGTTAGGGTTAGGGTAAGGGATAGGGTGAGAGTTATGGTTGGTAGGATATATTATATTATGAGTTACGGTTCGAAGAAGAGTTACTGTTAGAGTTAGGGTTAGGGTTAGGGTTAGGGTTATGATTAGTATAATATTTTAGCTTAAATATAATTAAGCCTTGGGTAAGAGTTGCATTAAGGGTTAGGGATAGGGTGGGTGGGTTTTAGGGTTAGTAAGACATTTTACATTATGAGTTAGGGTTTGAGAAAGACTTATAGTTAGGGTCAGGGTTAGAGTCAGGGTTAGGGTTAGGGTTAGGGTTAGGGTTGTATGCACCCTAAAATGGTCACCTAGACTTTGGGCCCCATTTCTCAATTATCAATCCTGAATCAATATTTATCAAAATTAATATTTTCAACATTATCAATTTCTTGATCAAATCCTAATTCAATCATTTAATCAATTTTATCATATGGTTTAACCATTTATCGTAAGCCTTTATTTAATTAAAAGAAATATTTCCTCCCCTTTTATTAAATAAAAAATCCCCACTTTTCTTCTTATCCTAAGTTGCACAAATGAAGCATTTAATTCTTATTTATAAAGAAAAATAAAATAAAAAATAAAAGAAAATCACTTTTTGTCTCACATGGACATAAAGTAAATGCTTCTAATTTTCCTATTGGAGGATATTTGTGCACAAGGATCAATCTTCTATTTTTATCCATCATTGATTAAGTCTTTTGCCTCTTAATCTTGATTTTCCATTGATTCTCATTTTCTACAAAAGAATAGCTCTCTTCTTCATTTGTAAGTAATCTTGTTTATGCTAATATTATGCTCCAGGTTTTCTAGGTCAATTTGGAGCTTTCTTTGAAGACATTCTTGCATCCAAGCTTTGAAGACTTGTAATTGCATTTCATCTAGTTCATATTTGCTTTCATAGTTGCATACTAATGGCATTCTTAGCTTAGATTTCATTTGATGCCATAGCTTAATCTCACATAGCCTAATTAGGAAGGTTGTAATCCTTTGTACTTTCCTTTCAATAGCTTAATTGCATCTCCATTTTCATAGATTAAGTTGCATACTCATATAGGTTGCATTGCATTGCATTCATTTGGATTTCATTGAGGATATTGGCATTGTTACCCTTGTCTTTGATTTGGAATCTCTCATTGTGTGGTTGACTGGCAAGCTCATATGCTTCATAGCTCTACCTAAGAGCAAAATCCATAATCTTGCAACTCCGTGCATAGAGAGCTATGGATCAATTTTTGAGGCCTTATTGTTGAGTGTCCTTGAATGTAATGATTCATATAATTGTGGACACATTTTCACCATACAAGGGGTAGGGTTAGGATTAGGGTTACTGATAGGGATAGGGTGACAGTTAGGGTTAGTAGGGTATTTTACCTTATGAGTTAGGGTTCAAGTAAGAGTTACAGTTAAGGTTAGGTTTAGGGTTAGGCAGAGGGTGAGAGTCAGGGTTATTATAAAATTTTACCTTATGAGATACGGTTCAAGTAAGAGTCACAGTTAGTGTTGGGATTAGGGATAGGGTGAGATTAAGGAAGTGGTTAGGGATATGATGTTAGGTTTAGAGTTAGGATTAGTATCATATTTAGTGTAACGTTAAGGTTTAAGATTAAGGTATGGTGTTAGGGTTAGGGTTAGTAATATGATGAGGATTAATCATGGGTTAATGATGGAAGGTAGAGTGTTGAGTTTGGATTACTATTAGGGTTAAAATATTGGTTAAGGTTAGTATGACAAATAGGGCTAGTTTAAGGTTATGCACAAAGTTATGATTTATGGTTTATAGTGACGGTTAAATCATATGTAGTTTTGGGTAAAATAATAGTATTAGGGTTTTTGTGAGAGTAAGATTATGGGCTTAGTTAGCGATGGGATCTAGGTTATAGAGTTATGATTAAAGTATCATACTTGGCAATACATTTTTGGATGTTGTTTAGAGTTTAATATGATAATTATCATTAGTATCTTATTTAACGTTGGCATTTAACGTATTGTAAATGGTAGGGCTATGGTAACAACTAACTTGAACAATTACCGTATATAAGTAATTATAATGTTAACGATAACATATTAGAGTTAGGATAAGGGTTATGATTGGGGATAAGATTCTATGTTTACAGTTAGGATCAGTATCGTATTAGAGTTAGGACAAGGGTTATGATTGGGGATAAGATTCTATGTTTACAGTTAGGATTAGTATTGTATCAAAGGTTACTATAAGTGTCACGTTAACCATTTTACTTATGGTAATCAAGAGGGTTATGGTTACAATTAGGTTTTAATTTTAACCTTGGGAGTACTATTAATTTTAGACTTGCACCTCTCACATTAAAAGCAAAGATTAGGGTAAGGGGTTAGGGTTAGCATCACAGTTAGTCATATGGTCAAGATTACTAATAGTTACGGTTCCATTTAGGGTATTGTACATGTAGGGTTACGGTTAGGACCAATTTAAGGTTGTGTGTAGTGTTAGGATGTACGATACATTGGTAGGCTTACAACATATGTAATGTGGCATGCGGTATATGATTAGTAGTAGGGTTTGTACAAGAGTAAGATTATGGATTTGGTTAGTGATATGATATAGGTTTTAGAGTTAGGATCAAAGTATCATATTTGGGAATATATTTTTTGATGTTTTTTATAATTTAACATGAAAATTATCATTAGTATCACATATAGCCTTGCCATTTAAGGAAGGGTCAATGGTAGGGACATGGTAACAACTAACTTAAACAGTTAGCATATTATTGAAACTATAATGATAATGATAATATATTACAGTCAGGGTTAAAGGTACGATAATTATTGTTGTTAATTTAACATTGTGCTATGGATTAAGATATAGTTTTATTTAAATAGTTTTTATTTAATATTTACTTTTAATAGTTTATTTTATATAGTTAAAGGTTTTGGTATACTTGTTTAACATTGATTAGGATTAGGTTAGAAGTAGGAATGAATAAGAAGTTCTCTATAATTAATTCCTCACATTTATTCGGCATATCCATTGAAGGAATAAATATTAGAAATACAGATTTTGACAAAACATGTTGCAAAATGTTGCTAGTATAGGGGTAATGATAGCCAAAAATATTTATTTACTTATTTATAGGGGCAATGATAGCTAAAACCATTTATCTATTATCTTATTCATAAAAGGAGTATATATATAAAAAGGGAAATAGAAGTCCCAATACAACTATTTAGATAATTATGAAGGTTGAAAGCCAATATTACAATGATCTAAATCAATAACATTTCTCCATAATGATGCAAGTACATCACATATTCTTAAATAATAAAGTTGGTATTGTGGCCCTTATTCGTAAAGAATAAAGTTGGTATTGTGGCCCTTATGTCACTGTTAGGGTTAGCATTAGGGTTGGTTTTTTTTTAGACTCTTTATTATGATTAAGGTTAGGGTTTAGTGTTAAGGTTGGGTTTTCAATCAGTGTTAGGGTTTAATATCAATGTGAGAATTATGTTAGGGTGACGATTAGAATTAGAATTAGGGTTTACATATGGCTCGTGCAAGGATTTAAATTCATATAAGGGTTGGTGTTTAGGTTAGAAAAGTGATTAGAGTTAGAATTTAGATTAGGATATAAAGTAGGGTTTGGTTAATATTCAAGGTTAATGTTATGGTTTCAATTATGCTTAGGTTGTGACCAAATATTTATAGGATCTTACAAATATATTTAGGGTCCATGTGATGGGTAGGGTTTTGGATAAGTGATCAAACTATAGGGATAATCCTAAACAATATCTTAATCTAATAGATTATGTAAACCCTATTTCTATATGGTAAACCCTAATCCTATATGGTAAACCCTAATTCTAACCCTAACGCTGACCCTAATCATAATATTGACCTTATGTAAACCCATACCCTAATCCTAATACTAACCATAACCCTAAATCCTACATTCTAAACCATAATCCGAAATGCTAATAACGTAATCATAAATGCTAAACTCTAATCTTAACCCCAATCATAAATGATAAACCCTAATTGTAACCTTAATCCTAAATGTTAAGCCCTCATTCTTACCCTGATTCCTAAACCATAAACCCTAAATCATAAGATTAAGCATGTTCTTAAATGATACCAGTTGTAATGCAACTTGTTTAAAACTTTAAGAGTTCCTTTGAAGGAAAGAATTAAAATTCTCATGATTTATTTCGGAGAGGATTTTGATAATAATAGTGTTTGGTTAATAGAGTAGTTTGTAAGGTAATCTATTTGAATTTGCAGATAGTATGTAAGGCATACTATTTTATTTATTTTAAAGTCACCTTGTTGATTTGCATTTGAATTTATTTTGGCCATTGGATAAGGCACTGGTTTAGTATTTTTTTCTTATAGTTTTTGTCTTTCATAGAACTTTAGAAGAATATTGAAAACCTTTATATCATTCACCTGTACCTTTTCATTTCATATTTAATGCACGAATAGATTGAACTATTTCTAAGCCATATAGTCCTTATTTCTTGATTCCTTTAAGAGAGAATCACTTAGGTTGGTCCTCCTTAAAAGGAAGAAGGATGAGAATCCTTAAAACACTAATTCTTCCTGTATTTAGAATCATACTTTACTTGGTCAAGTTCTGCATTAACTTTGCGTTTATGTCATGGGATACATGTAAAGGAAAAAATATTGTTGCATCTAAATATTACATGTACATATATGCCAAATATCTTGTATGTACTATACAAAGGATATAACTGAAAGATAAGATCATCTTGCATGTGCACTCAGAAGGATGGTGCAGGAAGGGAAGAGATACCACACTAACTTATTTATTCCATGTGTAGATACGTAAGAATCTATGACACTATTTCTTTCCCTCACTTGGATAATATTGGTACTAAGATGATGGCATTTTGTAGAAGGTGCATCCAAAAAGTACCATTTGTTGGTGATTTGCCACCAAGCCAGTGCTGACTGTATGTTTGTCATTACTGACAACATATGGTAAGTAGCATGCGTGGAAGACTTCTACAATGAGCTTAGAGTATATGTAGCATGGACATGTAATCAACATGATATCATGGATGCAGAGGTTAAGTGTGTGTACAGACAGAGTTGTAGTAGCTTCTCTCAGCAACGTTCCTGATAGAGTCACAGGGAGTGTTCTTTGTGCAGTTCTATGTATAGTTGTCATTGAACCCTGCACCCCTAGATATGTGAAGCAGACATGTTAGTCATCTTACATTCATGAGCATATAGTCTCTTATGTAGTACAAGTGTAGTTGTTCACTTGATATTCAGCAGCTGCAGTTTACTGTGTTTGTTTTGTGGAGCCGACAGAGATTTTATTAGTTCTTGAGTTGCGCCTATTAGTTGGGTATGCGCCCTTGGATTTATGCTTGGATAGGAGACAAGGAAGTACGGTTAAGAGCACATGAAGTAATTCAGCTTGGAGATTAAGTTACAGTTACTAAAAAATAAAATTTCAACCCGAAAATTGTCAAATGAATCAACAATTTATAAAAATTAACATTTTTGAAGTTCTTTGCAAAAAAATGGAAACAACCAAAATACTTCATTTTTGTCACAAAGAATTGAATTGTTATTTGATATGAAATATTCCAACAAATCTACAAATTGTCCAAAATAGAAACATCAAAATATTACATTCCTGGCCTACGATTTAAATGAATTTGAATGTGAAGTATTTCAACAAATCTTTATTTTTCTTTTCTGAAATTTTAGATAATTGTTAATTGTGAATCTGTCTTGATATGGTTAATGGAATTTATGAGATAATTTATATCCAAAAATCATTAGAAGATGTTTCTTGTTCAGTATAATTAACATATTAAATTATAGGAAACATCTATAATATTTTGGTAACTTTGCATGTAATTTGGTTGCATGAGCTTTTTCCTTGTAAGTAAGATTGTTGCAATGAAATTTACTCTCCAAACATTAATACCTATAAATGTTCCATATTAATGATGTTATGCTTACCTTCCTAATATTAGGCTCCCAACAATCAAAATGAAATTATTGGTGTTTTCCTCATCACAATTCATTCTTTATGTGACATACAATTTGATAGGAGAAAATCAAATCTCCTATCGGCTAACCGTTGCATGCACAAAAGCATGCGATTGCTAGTTGATAGGTGTGGGAGTGTTATCCCCAAATCTAAGCATTCCTCCTTTCTAGCTATCTGCATGAACAAATCTATCTTTATCACCTGTCATGTGATGTGAACAACCTGTTGACACTTCACTCGTCAGTACATAAGTCTTGTAAAATATTTATAAAATTGAAGTGTACATATATGTTAAAAAAAATTGATCAAATTTTGATAAAAAAACCCCTTAAAAAAAATCTTGCAAAAATATAATTTTTTCCCTCATTAACTAGGGAGCCCTGGCGAAGAGTATAAAACTAAGAAAAACCCTAAGTATTTGTCTCTTTTTATAATCTATTTGAGCATTACTTTTCCCGGTCACTTAAGTTCTTAAAAGGCATGTGCTCTTTTTTTATCACCACACGGAGGTCATCTCTTGGCTTTAATTTTCATAAGTCTAAAGGCCCAGTGATATTAATATTTCCCAAGTCCCGTGTAAATGGTTATCTCAGTATGAAATTGAACATTAACGGTTTGTCGTATGTTTGCATGGGCCTTTTTTTAGTTATGTGAACACGCGACAAACCGCCAACCTTACAATAAAGCTTAATGCAGAAAAGGGTGGGGCCACTGACATATCTACGCACATGTTGATCACTCATTGGTTATATTTTGCTGACATGGATAATAGTGTTAGGTTTTCTACTCACACCGAGATAATATTTTTTATATCCACCCACCGGTTTGTTGATGTGGTATTTTCTGGTTTGATAGTCATTAGTGGGACCATAGTCGTCAGTGGGACCATTGTCAGAGGGATATTGAGAGGTGGCAGTAATGAGGAGAAGATCGAATGGTTGTCGTATGATCTCATAGAATCTTTCAGGCCTATGTGATCATGCAACTAGCCATCGATTTTATTTTTTTCAAATCGTAGAAGGGTGGGGCCATTGCCAGATGTATGTATATAGTTTTTTCTGATTGGTTGAGGGTATTAGGTGATGTGGAAGATGTCATTAATACCGGTGATCGGTAAGGAAAAAGGAAAAATTACATAACAGCTTGCCAGGTTTTGCAGACGTGGATTCTCCTTCTTGGAAAAGGTATAGTGGGACAGATGGCTTAAGAAAATAAACAACTAAGGTGAATGCTAATGGTTTGTCATGTGATCACATGGGCTTCTTTCATATTATGTGATCATGAGACTAACCATTTTTTTTAACATTAAAAGCTAAAGAGGACCAGTGTCAGATAAATAGACTAATATGATGGCTTCTCGTATGTTCACATACACTTTTTCCAAGATATGCGATCATGCGACAAACCGTTTTATTATTTTCTTCTGGAGATCGACGGTCAAAATTTAAACCAGAATAAAGTGGATGCAGAGTTCTAACAAGTGACAGTACAATCTCTCAGAAAATTAATGGTGAAATCGTGTAAGGTAAATTGCTGAAGCGATTGGTGATAATTGCTAATATATGAAAAAGCCAAAATCTATGCTTTCGGGAAAGCCAAAAAGATAACATTTTGTAGAAGGGTTGAGAGAAAGGAGTTACAGAGACCAATTGTCATTTTCTAAAGATTGTGAAGAAAAGGTTTGTTTTCCTACACATACCTTTTTTTGTGGAGAAAACATAAATTTTCTATTGTGTTTATTTTGCACCAATTACACAAGCCCTAGAAATGCCACCCAAGAAAGAATTGTCTGGTGAAACCAATTACCTTAAGAGGGGTCTGCCTGAAGACCTATTACAACTTTTACCTAGCTTGACTACAATTTTAGTAAAGGCAAAGCAATTAACACCAAAGCAGCCTACGGTAAAAGCAGCAAATGGATTGTATGACATAGGCAATTATATTAGCGATGCTAGGATCAATTTTCCTAATGCAAGTGGTGTCTCTCATTTGATTGGATTTACATTATTCACAGTAGGGTTCAGCCAGAGAAACACCCCTGTTCCCACTTGTAATATATGGGAAAATGATTTAGGCAAGCTTGTGGTGCCCAGTGTCTTCTTAGATGTAGACTTAATGGTTCAAATTGCAAAGAATTATGACCCTATCAGTAGGGAGATCAGGGGGATTAGGGGACAATGGTTACTGTCAGTCTCTACTGAAGAAATCAGGTTGGTTTTTAAATTAAGTGAACCCTCAAACAACCTGGAACCAATTGACTTTGAAGAATTAAGGCAGATATATGATGCACAGAAGCACCTTCTTAGAAATGGCACTGTAAATGCATTTTGCACTGAGGTTGGAAAGATGATTTTCATAGGACCACGTGCGCAGGAACCCTTCAAAACATAATATTTTGATGTAAGGGCAAGAGGTGCATATTGGCCACTATGTCAGATTTTTGGAGAAGATGCCAATGAAAAAATGCCAGTACATCTAATGTACATGGTTGTCCAGATATTACATACACATTTGTCAATTACATATGATTATGCCCCTTTCACACCTGACCTAATCCATAATGGGCTAATAGGGATTCAAAATAGTAAAGTTGATAAACCCTTCTGCTGGTATTCTTTTATGATGTACATGTTTTTGTTCAAAGGTGCTGATTATTTTGCAGAGGAGATGCAATTAACAAAATAGAGAGATGGAGAGGACATGCCAGTCTAGTTGTGGAACTCCAAGATGACATGGGACATAAAAGATAGTAGTTATATATAGTTTGATAGATATTTTGTAGTGAGATTGAGAGTATTCTTTGTCGACGAGAACCGAAGGGTCCCAACTGCTTTAGCTAGACTGGTTAGGCCAGAGCAATTTGCAAAAGACCTCAACATAGTACACAATTAGGGTGATTTTATTCTCTATACTTATTCAACTGTTATTAGAATATATGGTTTCAAAGGGACTCCTTATATATTTCCCTATCAAGTCCCCCTCAGGCTTGGCATTGCAAATATTTTTAGACAACTAGGGGATATTGAGAGAAACACTCTTACCGATAAGAGTAGAGGGACTTTGTTCCCAAACATTACGATTGCTCACCAGTTTGTGATTACTAAGGGTGGATGGGTTCACATGGAAAAAATCCTAGAGCCATATCATTTAACAAGCACAATTGTTGGGACTGTAGATCCAGAGGGGTTGTATAATGATTTGTTCAAAAACCATGCCAGATGTTCTGCTATAAACCACATATTTAATTACCCTGAGGACATAATCAGAAATATACCAGGATTAGATGATCAAGCACTCAAAAGGGAAAAGTGGTTAGCATATAAGAAGATTCTTTCTTTTGTCCATCATTTTGATCTTGGATATGACCCGCTAAGCAATATAAATCCTATGGGGAAAAAAATAGATACCCTAATGAATTGTTTTCAAGAAATTTATAAAACTCTGGAAGAGAAGAAGAAGAGATCCATGGATGAAAACCCTGAGAAGGCGCAGTCATTTTTTAGCAAAGATGCATGTCTAAAGATGTTGCCTCCTCGCAAATATATGCTGCAAAAAAGGGCTGGTTACAATGTGATAGTCCCTGAATCTGACATTAGGAAGCAGCAAAAGACAAGAGAAGATGTCCCTTCTACATCAGGGTAGGCAGGGAAGCAAAAAGAGGTTGACAAAATGACAGATACACGTCAAGATCAGCCAGCTGAATAGATTCTTATTTCTTCTCCTCCCACCAAGAAACAAAGGCTAGAAGAAAGGCCTTGGGATCCAGAAGAAGTATATTCTCCTTCACAATCACCCCTAAACATCAGAGATGATCAGGAGATCATGGAACAAGTATGGGAAATGGGAACTCAGGGCTAGATTTTCATGACTCATGAAGAAATAAATGAAGGAATTCCAGATGAACCAAAGGAACCTGAATTAGGGCTAATAGTGGAACAAATTGCAGGGATAGAGCTGGACCCTATTAACAAGCAGGCATGTGATGAATTTCTGGTTGATGATGACTTTGTGAGATCCCGAGCTTTTCTATAATTTTTATGGAAATTGAACATGAATAAATTTGAGGAAACTTGTGAGAAGAAGCACAAGGGGAATCCTCTTAAGGATCTCAAGGTTATTGAGGATGAAATAAGAAAAGAGATGACAAAGAGTTTTGAAAAAACTACTCCAGAACAAGGGAGAGAATTGGTAAGAAATGTAGGAGTGCTCATCCTCCCTGAATGGGACATAGCTGATGTAGTGGTCCTCGATGCAGTTAGCAAACAAACTACACTTATGCACAAGACCAAAGAAGAAGCAGAATAGGTTGTAAAAGGAGTTGCTTTCAATAATGACCATCAAGCATTGGTCATGTGGTCACTGAAGAAGAATGAAAGGAACAAAGGAAAATAAATAATTAAGGATACTCTCACTGGAGGTCTCATAGTAAAGAGGGTTCTTGACACCTCAACAATTGAAGCGTTGAGCATGGTAGTAGCCACTGCTCACCTTGTAGAGAAGGTGGTCGAAAGAGAAGCAAAGGAGAAAGAAGAGCTTATGATAGAACTTGAGACAATGTTGAAGGCTTATGGGGAGTTGAAAGAAGGGATGTTTCAAAAGGATATGATAATTGCAGACTTAAAAAGAAAATTAGGGGAAGAAAGTCCAATCCAAGCACCACAGTTACAATTTTCTTCTTCTATTGTTCGACATTCTTCTTCAAGCCCCATTGTTGAATATCCCCTGTCTCCTCTTCCCCCATCTCAGAGTAACGAAGATATAGAATGGATGGAGAAACAAAAGTATGAGAAAAGAACAAAGGACACCATCATACACTTTGCTACAAATGTAAAAGCCACAGAAGTTTATAAATATGCAACGCGGTTGTCTGACATTTTGCTTTCATTTGGGAAAGAGGTGGATACTGTAGGCCAAATTTTGGATACATGGGTACCTAGGGAGAATATTTTGAAGTGTTTGTGGGATTCAATCAAAGATCATAGTATTGTGTATCATCAATTGGCAAGTACTTATAAAATTGTTGAATCCCTTATTGATTTTGACGTAATTAGAGAGGGAATAAAGAGAAAAGCAAGGCTTTTAAGGGTAAGATATTTTTAGAATAATTTCAAAATATTTTTGGGTCTTCTCAAAGTAGATGGAACCATAAAAGAAAGGGACCAATGGTTAGAACAAATTGAGAATGGGGTGTCAGCCATGATGGATGGTGTTTTAGCTACAGAAGATACGCTTCCTTTCATATAGATGATTGAAATGTTTCAAGATGCCATGATACATTTTACTAAAGTTATGACTGAAGTGCATGAATTGGTTAGTAGTTGGGACAAAATTTTGCCAACACGGAATGACATTTTGGCTTTTAATTGGCCAAGTGAAGATACCTTTGCAACCTGGAAAGCAATGTACCATTCATAAGTTGGTGAAGAAGTCCAAGAAGAAGAAACATCCACTTAGGAGGCAACAGTTGTCAATGCCCCAACTCCCTAAAGCAAGCACAAACACTACCCCTGGCAGAACCTGAACTGCCTTTGGGAGTTGTTGCAAATTATTGGTGCTCATAATAGAAAACCATTTTGAAATTTTGTAAGAAGAAAGTCTCTATTTTACTTTTTTGTCCTATATGAGAACTATTTTCTTGTCTTCTTCAAAAAAGATCCGAAGCTTGTTTGCAATCCTTTTACTAGAAATTTTCAAAAAAGATCATTATAAGGGACCGGGAAATTGATCAATATGACTGATAAGTTTTCTGAGTCTAGAATATCATAGACTGTATTAGGCATATTTATGTGGAAGAAGAATATTTTTCGTTCCAGTTAATTTCAAAAAGTTGCACTGGAAGGCATTTTGTAAGCATATATTGATATGGCATTTGAATAGAATCCAAGGTTTTTATCTCTCCTTGAGTTTTTCTATTTGAATTAAAAATTGTTCAAATTCATTGCATGGATAATCTCTGTGAATATGTTTACATTTCTCAACTTTGATCAAGGATCAGATTAAATAAGCTTTCAATGTGACATAAGTTCTCTGGGGTTTTGCTTAAGGATACACCAATAAGTATTGAGAATCTAGGACTCTTTTCATAAAATCTAGCACAGGGTGATTAGTATTTTCAAAGGATAAAAATATTTCAGATTTCTATATTCATTCATATATTACAATCTTGTACTAGAGGTGGTACCCAATGGATAAGACACTAGCCAGCAATGGTGTTTTTCTTACAATGATCAATGTGTAAAAAGGGTTCTACTGATATGTCCACTTTTAAGTATATAATTGTCAAAATTCTTTTAGATACAGTGATTTGAAGAATAAGTTTGTTACGTTAAGTGAACCATCTGTTGATTTGGAAAGAATAGACTTTGAAGAATTGAAGAATGTTTATAATGCTCAAAGAAATTATCTTAGGACTAATCCGATGCAGGAAACTTTTATCAAAATTGGGGGTTTGGTTCCAATAGGATCAAATACAGGAGAGCCTTTCAAAGTAGAGTAGTTTAACCCAAGGGCCAGATGTGCATATTGGTCATTATGTCACATCTTTGGATAGGTTGTTGAAGAGAGAATGCCAGTACACTTGATGTACATGATGGTTTGAATACTGCATCCTTATTCAGTAGTTACTCTTGATTTTGCCCCTTTCATAGCTGAGTTGATCCATGAAAGGTTAATAGGAATTCAGAAGAGTAAAGTGGATAGGCCTTTTTGTTGCTATTCTCTGCTTATGCGCATGTTCTTTTTCTAAGGTGCAAGCTAGTTTGAAAAGGAAATGGATTTGATAAGACAAAGGGATGCTGAAGAAATGCCACTACAACTATGGAACCCGACGATAACATGGGATAGAAAAGAAAATAGTTTTATCAATTTTGATAAATGTTTTGCATCCTCCATAAACCACATTTTCAATTTACCTGAAGATAATATCAGAAATATCCCTAACTTACTAGAGCAGAAAATTAGATAAGAGAAGTGGATAGCATACAACAAAGTACTAAATTTTATACAACATTTTTATAGCGGGTATGATATACTAAAAGATGCTACCCACTTTGAAAAGAAAATAGAAACTCTTATGAGTTTCTTTCAATATATCATGAAAACCCTGAATGAGAACCTTAAGTCCAACCCTAATTGATATTCAACCATAAAAATAATTGAACTATATCTCTATCCCCATTTGAGATCGTATCTTCGTATTCCCCAAAATGTGTATTTTCCAATTCTTTTGTCTCTCCAAATTGCACAAAAAATGCTAAAAAAAAAAATACCATCAATTTTTAATTTTTTATTTATATTTCTTAACTTGTTCTTCATCCATGAGGCACCCATACTGTAAGTCATAGACTACTCAACATAGGCCAAGATAGTAGGAGACTGCCTATTTCATACAAATGCAACAACTTAGGACATATTGTGAACTACTTGCAGATACAATGGAGAGGATAACAGAAGAGGGCCAAGAGAACCAAGATGACCACCTCCTATACATATAAAGAAGAACTTTGTTCATACTAGTACAAGTTTTACTAAGTACTCCAATGAATTCAATGATCATATCAACAAGCACTACAATAGCGAAGATGGAAAATTAAGGAAAGTCAAAGATTTCAATAAGTAACTGGCCAAGGGAGAGACATTAGATGGTACCGTGTCTTTGCAAGAGATTAACCCTCGCACATCAACCTACAAGGCCAAGTAGCCTTATCGGGAGCATTGGATGCAAGGAATAGAATATATTGAGCTCCTGTATATGTGGAGTAAGGTCATGCAAGCTTGGGTATGATCGCGTGCGGCAAAGTCCCAGATTTCAGTGCATTAAAGGTATTTAGATTTATATTGTGTGAAAAGTTATGGATGCACCGATAGTTTATGATGTTGTGGAAAGACCTAGGTATAAGTTCAAGAAACATCCATATAAGTCTTGTGAGGATGATCTGGAGGGAGCATTTTCACAAAAACCTATCAGGGTATTGCATGTAGAAGATATTAGGGCATACATTCATTGCAAATATGAAATCATTGGGGATGTAAACATCTATAGTCAATTGGACACTATGACACAAGCAGATGGATCAATGGTAGATGAGTTCAAACACCTATAGGATCAATCTATCATGAAGCTTACACAACTCACAGAATTCGCGGAAGTAGAATGGTTTAAGATTATTCTTAGTAGAGTACATGATCAGTTTGTTTGGATTGGAGATCAACCAGTGAAAATATGTGCACAGATGATACATGAGATAATTGGCCTAGATAATGAAGGTGCCCTACCAGTTTCAGAAAAGACCTCACGAAAATAGGCAGAAGCCGTAACACATTCCAAGTGGGATAAGAGAGTGATGAAAGTCAATGACATCTATCAGCCAGATGTTCGGTTGGTAGCTATGTTGTTGGGATACAAGTTGTTTTATAGCAGCAGACCTAATTCAGTTTCTACTGGCATTGTTATGATGGCCTATCAAATGGTGAAGGAAAACAAGAAGTATAACCTCTGCGAAGTTCTTGAGCAGCAGTTTCTAGAGAATGTGAAAGCAATAAAGAAAAACAAATCTAAAGCATTTAGGTTTGGCTCTTTGTTAGTTCATATCTATATACATATCATTCACAAATTCCCTGGCATGCATCCCTGTGAATGGAAAGGAGATGTACCCACTGGGATTCATATTTCAAAGAGTTACCGGAGACAAGACAAGAATTGGGTTGATGGAAAACTATTTGCATGGATCAAGATACTTCAGAGGCAGATGAAGGAGAGGTATAGGATACCTGACAGTCTTGTTGAGAAATATAAAGATAGTATATGTTTCATGGTCGAAATTGATTCTGTTTTCTTTGAGGTAGTAGTACCAAGAAAGAAATGGTGTTATCCTATGGGATATGAAGTTAGTGCAAAAATCTTAACTATGCATGTAGAACATGTTTTGGCAGCAGAGGTAGACCCTGCAGAAGAAAGATGGGGAACTTATGCAGAGAAATTAGAAAAGGTAACAGAAGAACATGAAAAAGTTACAAGAAAAAGAAAAATAAACAAGATTGTGGAAGATATTACTAAGAAGGTCAGAATCTCTAAGCAATAGTGGATGAGTTTAAGAACAAAGATGGATGCATCTTATAGCATTCATAATGATGCGCGCATTCCTACAAAGGTGGACAGAACAGTAAGTCCTACCACTGAAGTCATTAATTTGATAGTTACTGACGGGGAGGTAGCACAAGAAGTTGATCCTTTAAGCTTGCCTGGGAGATCTATAAGATCTAGCAAGCAGTACAGTTGAAAACAAAAATAGGTAGAAGTGAATAGGAAGAAGAAAGAGGAAATGGTAGTTGAAAAAGTTCAACAGAAAGCAGCGCAGGAGGATCGAAATACCTTCTGGAAGCCTGCCCTTAAATTTTTGCGGGACAGAGTTCTAATCAAAGGAAACTTATAGTCGGTGGACAGGTACTATGACAGATATATTTCTGAGGATCAAGTGATCATTGAAGATACTATCATTGAGTATCTACTAGCTTTTAAGAAGAATCTATTCAAGATTGAATGAAGCATCCCCAAGGAGCTTTACAGAAAATTACGGGTCAAAAAACACTTGGCAGAATCAAAGGATGAAAGCATAAGGAATAAGGCTATTGAGGACATGTTACCAGTTGTATCAGTGTGAGAAAGAGAGAGAATTATAAAAGCATTGAAACCCCTTTTGAGGACAAAGGCAAGACTACTCAAAATAATGGCTGGAAAGCATGATGAAGTGATTGAGGACACTCAAAAGGCATTAGCGCAAATCATAATGACTGATATGCCAAAGAACACCTCACCTCCCAAGGTTGCTAAGCTTGCATCTCTTGAATTGGGAGAAAGTTCCAAGGTAGTGGATGAAAGTGTACAAGCTAGCACACAACCAGACTTATTTGTTTCTGGTGTGCCGTTTACCCTTAACCCTTCACAGGATCTTAATAATCCATTTGATATTTTGGATTGTGCGATGGAAGTTGAAGAATAGGAACGGTCAGTCGAAGAAAAAATAGAGGACAAACAAGAAAAGAATATTGAGGATGAATATTTAATGGTTCAAGAAAAGAAGCAAGAAATGATCAAAATAGATAAAGTTTCTGATGTTAGATTGGACACCTCTTCAGAGTTGGCAAGTATGCCTAGACTAGTAACTTCGCATGTTGACAGTATGGATGAGGATGAGCTAATGCGGTTGTCCTTCATGGCCTTTGCTAAGACTAGAGAAAGAGAAGTTCAGAAAGGAGACAAGAGAGTAAAATTAATCGCTAGGGCTATAGAAACACTTAACAAGCTACTTCCCCTCACCGATTATATTTCAAGACAATGATGAATCCAAGAACCTTGGTGTGGTATTGGATAGCTTTGATAGTCATTTTGAGTCATTTTGAAAGAGTGTGGAGGAAAGGGCAGAGAATAAGTTTTTGGAGAAGAAGATAGGACAACTCTATCAGTCCATTTCATTGGACTTAGACATTCTCAAGGCTACTACTGTTAAGGCTAAGAGTTGTGTAGCACAAGGTAGGAAGATTTACAGCTACTACATAAGTCCTTGCAGGCATCTTAAGAACATTGAGGAGATATTAGCCAAGGATAGGACTACTCTCGATAGTCTGATGGATAGTTGTGAATCATCTTCAGTAATTTTGGGCGAGATGGATAAAGAGACATCCAGGCTATTGGACAAGATAAGTGTACTGGAAATGGAGAAACGCGGAGTTGTCGATAGATTCGGTTTATTGAGAAGCCTATTGACCCCTAAGCTTACAATGCTTGAGAGTCATCTTTTAGAGATGGAAAAGTGTGAAACATCAATGACTGTGTGTACTTATAGTGAGCTTATTGCAGCAGAAACAACATCATATCCACTGAATGGATTAATCCATGTCAATGAGCTATTGATAAAGTCATGGGCTGAGGAAGTGAAGAATTTGGAATCATCTTTCCAAGATGTCTTAAAACTAGTGACTAAGCACTAAATCTTTGTGTGATTGTGTTATTCAAATTTTGAATGTGTCATTGCCACTGATGTCCAGAATGAGGATAGCAGGGCACGGTGGTACAGTGTAGGTCAGCGATGAAGATATACGAGGTATTTTGGCTTGCGAAGATAATTGAAGGTAGTTTGGGATATTTATATTATTCAGTTAAGAGCGCACAACTTTTGGTCATCCGACAAGTGAGATACAGTGTATGGAAGGTATGTGTAGATAGAAAATTAGCATATCAGGGTATATGAGCAGTTGCGAAGATTGAGGAGTGTATACTAGATATGGTGACGTGCCAGGTATAGAGTGCTTTTTTGAATCACATAGCACACATCAGATTCGACATCAGAAACAATAAGAGCTATAACCAGAACTATCCAAGCAAGAGAAGTGCTTCTATTGTTCACATTTTGGAGAACTCTTTGTGACAGTTGTGAGTATAAGAGCAGTTTGATCACCACACGTAAGCACTTGTTTTGTAAACCCCTAACAGGGTTTTTGTAATCCTGTAAGAAGGAAATGTAGTATGCAAGAGGTGGGGAATTACTTATTGTAACAAGAGTTTTTGCATATGTGTTTTGAGTTTTAAGACTTGTAGTATCTGGATGTACTAATACACAAGATTTATTAATGAGAATACACTGAAATACTTGTATATGTTTTGTTGTCTTCGTTTGTGAATCTAGATTTCTTTATGTGTCAAATCTGTAATGCATTTTTTTTTTAACATCAGCCATTGTATCAATTAATTGTAAATAGAACCTTTTCAAGCAGTGACTCTATAAAAAAGGCTCCACTGTTGGCTAGTGTCTTATTCATTGGCTAACACCTACATTGCAAGATTGTTTTCTTTTAAGAAGTAGGGGCATTGCCATCTTTTGCATCCTCACTAGATGTTTCCTCTTCTTTGATAGTCTCTGAAAGGTACGCTATTTCCCAAGCTACAAAAGTATCTTCATTAGGCCAATTACAAGCTAGAACCTCATCCCTTTTTGGTAGGATATTGTCCCAACCACTAACCAATTGGTGAACTTCAGTCATTATTTTAGTAAACTGTACTCTAGCATCTTGTAACATTTCAATTACTTGTGTGAAAGGAATAGTATCTTATGCACCCAAAATAACATCTATTTTGGCTAGTGCCCCACTATCAATTTGTTCCACCCATTTTTCCCTATCCATTATGGTTCCATCTACCTTCATAAGACCCGGGAATATGTGGTACTTATCCTGAAAATATCTCACTCTTAAAAGTTCTACCTTTCTCTTCAAACCCTCCCTACTTACTTCAAACTCAAGAAGGTCTTCAACAATTTTATAAGTACTTGCCAATTGGACATGCACAATATTCTGATCTTTAATCAAATCAAGGAATGATTTCAACATTTTTTCCCTGGGCACCCACCTATACAAAATTTTTCCTACAGTGTCCACCTCTTTCTTAAATGAGGTCAAAATGTCAGATAATTGTTTAGCATATTTATAGACCTCCTTTGGTTTTACATTTGCAACATCAATGTAGGATGGTGTCCTTTATTCTTTTTTCAAACCTCTTCTTCTCTCTCTGCTCTATGTCCTCATTGCTCATGGAAGGGGGAAAAGGAGATAGGGGATATTCAACAATAGGGCTCGAGGAAGAAGGTCTAGCACTGGAAGAAGAAAATTGCAATTGTTTTGGTTCTTGGACTGGGCCTTCTTCTCCCTATCTTCTCTTCAACTCTGCAATTATCTTATCCTTCTCAAACATGCCTTGTTTTAAATCACTGTAAGCTTTTAGCATTGTCTCAAATCTTTTAGTGAGCTCCTCATTTTCATTGGCTTCCTTCTCTGCTACCTTTTCTACAAGCTAGGCTATGGCTACCACCATACTTGATGCTTCAATTACATAAGTGTCAGTAACCCTCTTAACTATGAGGCCACCAGTGAGAGTATCCCTTGTTTCCTGCTTTCCTTTTTTCTTTTCATCCTTCTTCAAAGACCACATGACCAATGCTTGATGATCATTACTAAAAGAAACTCCTTTTATAGCCTGTTCTACCTCTTCTTTGGTCTTGTGCATAGGTGTGGTTTTCTTCCTAACTACATCAAGGACCATTGCATTAGCTATGTCCCATTCAAGGAGGATAAGTACTCCTGCATTTCTTACTAGCTCTCTCCCCTGTTCCAGAGTAGTGTTTTCAAATCTTTCTATCATCTCCTTTCTCACCTCAACTTCTATGACTTTGGGATCCTTATCTAGATTCTCCCTATGCCTTTTTTCACGGGCTTCTTCAAATTGAGTCATGTTTAATTTCCATAGGAATTGTATAAAATCCCTAGCCTTTACAAAAGCATCATCGGCCAAAAATTCATCACATGCTTGCTTGACTATAGGGTCTAGCTCTATTCTTGCCATCTGTCCACCTGTTAGGCCTATTCAAGATCTTTTGGCCACTCTGGCACTCCATTAATTTCATCATAAGTCATAAAAATTTGACCCTCGCATCCCAGTTGTTGTACTTTCTTTGTGATCTCCTCATCATCCCTCATATTATAGGGTGATTGGGAAGGAGAGTACTCCTCTTCTACGTCTTGAGGCATGTCTTCTATCCTTTGCTTCTTGGTGGGAGGAGACAAGTAAAGCATATTTTGACTAGGCTAATCATGAGGTGTGTCTGTAATCCCCACAACCTCCTTCAGTTTCTCCATATGCTCTGATGTAGAAGGCATATCCTACCTTTTCTTTACCTGTTTCCTTATGTCAGATTCTGGGATTATTACATTGTAACCAGTCTTTTTCTGCAACATATATTTGCCAGGAGGCAACATCTTTCCAAGTGTAACTTTGTTTAATACTGATTTAGCCTTTTCTGGGTTCTTATCCATGGCTTTCTTCTTCTTCTGATCTAGGGTTTTGTAAATTTCCTTAAAATAATCCATTAGAGTGTCTATCATTTTCCCTATAGGGTTGATACTACCTAGGGGATCATAACTTGGATCAAACTGCCTGACAAAATCCAAGGTCTTCTTATATAATAACCATTTTTCCATTCTAATAAAATGATCATCTAGTCCTCAGACATTTCTCACAATATCCTCAAGGAAGCTGAAAATATGGTTTATTTGGGAGCATCCGACCCTTTTCTTGAACATTTCATTATAAAACCCCTCTGGGTCTACTGTCCAAACAGTTGTAGTGGTCATATGATATGGTTAGAGGAACTTATCCATATGAACCCATCCACCCTTTTTAATTACAAACTGGTGGGCAATTGTAATATTTGGGAACAAAGTTCCTCTACCTTTGCCAGTGAGAGTTTTCTTCTCAATATCCCCCAGTTGTCTAAAGAACTCTGCAATACCAATCTTAAGGGGAACTTGATATGGGAGGATAAAGGGAGCCCCCCTAAAGCCATACAATCTAATAACAGTCGAATAAGGATAAAATATGAAATCCCCCCAGTTATGTACTATTTTGAGGTCTTTAGCGAATTCTTGTGGCCGGACAAGTTTAGCCAGGGCCTTTGGGACTCGTGAGCTATCATTTACAAACAATAGCCTCAGTCTTGCTGCAAAACATTTAACAAACTATATAAAACTATTGTCTTTGATGTCCCATGTCATAGTGAGGTTCTAGAGTTGGACTGGCATGTCCTCACCATCCCTCTGCTTTGACAATTCCATCTTTGTTTCAAAATAACTAGCACCTTTAAATAAAAACATGTACATCATGAAGGAGTACCAACAAAATGGCTTATCATCTTTACTTCTTTGAATCCCCATGAGTACATTATAAATCAAGTCAGCAATAAAAGGGGCATAATCAAAAGTAATTGATAAGTGTGGATGTAAGATCTGCACCATCATATACATCAAATGTAATGGCATTTTCTCTTCAGCATCTTCCCCAAAAATTTGACACAATGACCAATATGCACGTCTTCCTCTCACATCAAAATATTCTATTTTGAAGGGCTCTTGTGTACTTTGTCACATGACAATCATCTTTCCAATCTCACCACAAAAATCCTTCACAGGACCATTTCTAAGACAATTCCTTTGTGCATTATATACTTCTTTTAATTCTTCAAAATTAATTGGTTCTATGTCGCTTGAGGGTTTAGTCAACCTAAAAAACTGTCCTGATCTCTTCAGCAAAAATTGTCAACAGCAATTGTCCTCTAGCATCCCTAATCTCCCTGGTAATAGGGTCATAATTCTTTGCAACCTGACTCATTAGGTCTGCATCTACGAAAACATCGGGCACGACAAGCTTACCTAAGTCCAATTGCCATATATTACTGCTAGGGACAGGGGCATTTCTCTGGCTAAATTCTACTGTGAATAATGTGAAACCAATGAAATCAGACACCCCACTTCCACTAGGAATACCAATCTTAGCATCCCTAATATAATTTCCTATGTCATACAAGCCGTCATCTACCTTTAGCATAGGTTCCTTTGGTGTTAACTGTCTAACCTTTACTAAGTTCATTGTTGAACTGGGCAATAACTGCAATAAATCCTTATGTAGACCCCTCTTACTGTACTCAGTTTCACCAGACAATTCCTTCCTGGGGGGCATTTTAGAGCTTGCGGATTCTACACAGTTGGTGTAAAAGAAACATGGTAGAATGATAATATCTTTTAACAGCAAGAGAATGTGCAAATAATTCACCAACCTTTCCTTCAAAATTTTCAGAAAATGATAATCGACCACTGCAAATCTTCTCCCCCAATTCCCTGCAAACTTTTATCTCATTGTGGATTCCACGAAAGCGTAGATTTATGTTTGATATATTAGCAATTGAAAGCAATCATTTCAGCAATTTACTCCACATGATTTCTTTCACCATTAATTATCTGAAAGATCAAACCGTCACTCGCTTCAAATAGAAAAATTGAACTTTGTGCCAACTTTTCTTCAAGTTTGAATTCTGACCGTTGATCCTCTTTAGAAAATTGAACATGCGACAACCATCGGATCAGTAGTGCAATTGCGTACAATTGTGTACACACCTGGCAGCATGTTGGGATAAGGAATGAAGACAATCGATAGTTGTTGCATGTTTGCATAGGCTCGAAAGATTGCATGCGATCTTGCGATGATCATTACATCTTTATCAGATTCTCTTAAATAAAATGCCAAGAACCTTAACGAATAAGGCAGTTACGACTTAGGATTGTTGAGGAAAAATTGCCAGGCTTGGACTTGCAAAAAATTTAAAAGGGTTCAAACCTAGGAAATATAAAGTGATGACAGACCACCCCGCAAGGTGATATATTATAAAACATGCGCTTTACATACTTAAGTGATTTGTCAAAGTAACGTCCCTTTAGAACTTTAAAAAAATAATGACCAATGGTTTTATGAAAGCAACAACACTTAGGGTTTTTTTTTAAGCCTGGTTTTTAGTTATGACTTGCTATATATAGAGGTTTATATGTCTCATTGAGTATTTGCATTTGAGTTATGAGTTGTTTTAATTCATTGCATGGATAATCTCTATGTTAGGGTTAGGATTACGATAATGGTTTAACATTTACATATAGAGTTTAGCATTTATGAGTAGGGTTATGATTAAGGTTTTGAATTTAGTATTTTTCTAACCAATAAGGTTTAGGGTTAGTTTTATGATCAGAGTCAGGGCTCGGCTTGGGATTACGGTTAGGATTAGTGTTAGGGGTATTATTAGCATAGACTATGCTTATATTTAAAATTATGATTACGGTTAGTAGTAAGGTTGGGTTTCTTATTATTCATTCGTTAAGCTTTAGGTCAGGGACGTTAATACAATACGATTATATAGAATATATGTTGAGCATGGTAATAAAATTAATACATACCCTATGGTAGGGGTTTTAGAGTTTAGGTGAGGGTTTACATATTAAGGTTATCAACAATGAAATAGAATTGAATTGACTGAATCAAATTAGGGTTATGATTCATAATTTTTGGGGAAGAGGTTAGGGTTACCATTACATCTAGGGTTATGATTAAAAAAATTGTAAGGGTTACCGTTGAGTTATTTTTTTTTAGTATAGTTAGGGTTGTGTTTCCATCATGGTTGAGATTAAGTTTTGTCTTATAAGAAGGGTTGGATTTAAGGATTGGAGTGAGGACTCTGGCTAAAATAAAGGTTTACATTATGAGTAGGATCAAAGTGAATGTTTAGGTTAGGCATGGGGTTAGTAATTTATTTGATGTTTATGATTACTTGTTAGGGTTTGAAGGCCCATGTTATGGTTAGTGTTAGGTTACAGTTTAACATATGGCTCGTGCAGCAATTTAAATTCTTATAAAGGTCAATGTTTAGGTTGCAGAACTGATTAGAGTGAACTCAGTACTAACTATGACATGTTTATGCACCCTAAAATGGTCGCCTAAACTTTGGGCTCCCATTCTCCAATTTATCAATTTCCTAAATCAATGATAAAAATTGGTTTATGTGTTTACCTGAACTTTTAAAACAAACAAATCTGAGTTCCCAAGTCATAAAAACTTCAAATCTCTCCCTAATAGTGCTATGACATGTTGCTCAACATCCAAATGAAATTAAATGGTATCAAGTTGCACAAAATGACTCTTGGTCTTCTTTCTTCCACATCTCCCATGTCATCCTAGTCTCCCATTTTCATCATTTCTCTTCTTCCTTCACACTTCTTCCTCTTCTTCCTAAACTATCCATGTCCTCTTGATTCTTTTCCTCTTATTATCTAGTCTACCTTCTCCTATTCATCTCTTCTATCACTTCCATGCTTGATTGCTCTTCTTCTAGAACCATGAATTTCAACTATTTTGTTATGGAACCTCTCTTGAGAATAGATGATCTCAAACTCATTGCTCAATTTGAAGATTAATATTCCTCCAAAAATCTCATGGGTGATAAATTTATGACAAAAACAAAAGAAAAATTGATTAAATCAGACCCCTTTGCTAGGATCATACACATGATCTTGTCATGACCTCCTTCTTCCAAACATTTTTCATCTCATCATTCCTCATCTTCCAAGTCTTACCATGACTCTTCTAGACATTATTCACATTCCTCATTATCCAACTCTACTTCCTCCACTAAGTCTTCACTTTCCTCTTCATCACAATCTAGTTCCTCTTCTACTTCTCCCAAGAGTCTTACTTCTCTTCTCAAGAGATACCATAATGAATAACATGATAATCCTTCTCATACCTCTCTGATGAAGACTAACACACCTATCTTTGATGACTATGATGACTCTGATGATGGACAATGTAGTGATACCTATGACACCTCTATTCCTAACAGTCATCCTAGTCATGTGCTAGTGCTTAGTAAAATGGGTTGTCACATTGGATAGATCATGATGGTGATCCATATGATTCTAATTTTGAAAGAGACTATGATTCTTTTTGTGAACAATATGACACATCTACTTCTAATGAGGAAGAGAAAGCTTTTCGTGCTGATTATAAACATAGATACTATGAGCATTTATGCTCTAAGAACTCTCATGCTAAAAATAAAGATTACACTCTCAAGAAAGATCATATTGATGCTAGACCTTTGTCTTGTGATGGTTCCCTTCCACCTCCTACTTCTTCCAATACCCCTACATCTCCTAAAGTTGCCAAGTCTTTAAAATCTTTCACAAATCCTTCATCCAATAAAAATCCTAGTGCTTTCCATGTAGTTTCCTATATTTATCCTCGAGAGAAACCTCTTCAAGAAACTCAAGCTAACCTTCACTTCGATGTAAATACTTCTAATAATGATAAACCTAAAGAGCCAAACCGTTTGTGCACTATAATGCCTACTTCAGCTAGCCCTTCACCATCTCTTCCAAAGTCTTCCATACAATTCCAACATGCGTCCTTGTCCTAAGAACTACCTCCATGTCAAGAGGACTCTAAAAATGGTAAAGAAAAGAACATAAAGAAAGATCAAGATCAAGAACTGTCCATGGCATCCAATCCTTTTAATGATGTATCATATTTGTTTCATGGTTGTTTTGATCATCTATGCCATTTCTCATTCATTCCACCATGTCTGAAGACTTCTCCTAAGCAAGATCAAGCTATACTTGCACCATTGAGCTTACTGACAATCAAAATAACCTTACTACACTTGCACTTTCCAACTATGATACTTCCATTAAAGCTAGAAAAAATAGTGTTGTCACTTCGAATGTTAAACCTATTAAAAATGAAGAGCAACATTATACCCTTGTGTTGTCCAAATATCCTTGTCAAGATCAAAGCCTTCCATCTTCTTGTTCTACCACTCCATGTTCGCTTCCATTTTCTACTCTTCGTAACTCTTTGCAAGCTTTGAACAATCATACCAAAGAAGGTGCTCATATTGAAGATATACATGATCCTATTGAAAATCCCAATGCTCACTCTAAAGATGTTGATATCCTTGGTTGTGATATAGATGTTGATGATCTTATTGAATATCCTTTTGCATCTTCCACGTCCATAGTTGGACCTCCTCCACCAATACTAAGGGCTTCACGTCTTCCATTCATCTATGGCCCTTATGTCCCTTCACTTTCCCCTACCAATTCTCCTAATTCATCATCCATCTTGGGTCCATACGTCCCTCCATATCCTATCTTTCCTCAAGATCAACATAGTTGCATACCCTTGAATCCTTTTCATTCACCTACCCATCTAAACCAGTCATATCCTCCTTCTTCCACAAGTCCTGAGTGTTTTGGAAGTAACTTGAATGTTCAAAACAAGAAAAATAAGCAATACCAAAATCCATCAAAAAAAGAAGATCACCAGCTCTTATCTAAGGGCCTCAATCATAAACCCTTGCACTCCATGACTAGAGAGCTATGAATCCCCTTTTGAGACCTCATTCTTGATTGTTCTTGAACCAAATGATTAATAGAAGCATGAGACATTTTTAGCACACAATGTGTACCCATACCCTAACCCTAATCTTCAAATCATAACCCTAAATCCTAAATTTTGAACCCTAATCATTAATCATAAACATTAATCCCTACCATAAATCATAAGGTCCTATTCCTAAATGCTAAACAATAATCCTAGTTTTGCTAAATTATAAATCCTATATCCTAACCTGAAGCATAATGTTAAATGGTCAAACCAAATTATAAAGGATTAACTCTAATAATAAAAGCTAATCCCTAATCCTAAATGCTAATTCCTACTCCTAACTGTAATTGTAAATGGTAAGCCATGTAATCCTAACTTCCATTGTAAAATCCCAAATGGTGAACCCTATGCGTAAATGGCATGTGTTTATGAGTATAGTTATGATTAGGGTTAAACCATAATCTAAAATACTAAACCCATGCCGTAATCCTAATCCTAGCCATAACCCTAAATACTACATTGTAAACCATAATCCCAAATGAGAATAACCTAATTATGAATTGTAAACTCTAATCTTAGAACCCCAATCATTAATGTTGAACCATAATCCTAATCACTCAACTATAATCCTAAATGATAAACCCTAATTCTAACCTTAATGCTAAAGGTTGAACCCTCATTCTAAGCCTGATTCATAAACCCTAAATCCCAAATTCTGATATAAAGCATATTCTTAAATGATAAACTATAATATTCTATGGTAAACCCCAATCATAAATGCTACATCGTAAATTCTAAAAGCTGATATTAAATATTTTTAACCCTAAATATAAAACTTGATAGTAAACAGTAATGGTTAATATTAAACCCTACTCTTAAATGTGAAGCACTAATTACAAATTATAGAACCTTATCCTAACCCTAATGCTCAACACCGAGCTATAATCCTAAATGGAAAGCCTGAATACAATACCCAACAATAACCGTAGCACCCATCATGATGTGAACCTTAATCATAATACTAACAATACATAAATTGACACCATAAATCTCAAATGGTAATCTGTAATCGTAAAATTCAAAGTCTAATCCTAACACCGGTCGTAAATAGGAAACCAACAATTCTAAATCCTTACCTAAACCAAAACCCTAATCATTAATCATAAACATTAATCCCTATCATAATTCATAAATCATAAGGTCCTATTCCTAAATGCTAAACAATAATCCTAGTTCTGCTAAATTATAAATCCTATATCGTAACCTAAAGCGATAATGCTAAATGGTCAAACCAAATTATACAGGATTAACTCTAATAATAAAAGCTAATCCCTAATCCTAAATGCTAATTCCTACTCCTAACTGTAATTGTAAATGGTAAGCCATGTAATCCTAACTGCAATTGTAAAATCCCAAATGGTGAACCCTATACGTAAATGGCATGTGTTTACGAGTACAGTTATGATTAGGGTTAAACCATAATCTAAAATACTAAACCCATGCCGTAATCCTAATCCTAGCCATAACCCTGAATACTACATTGTAAACCATAATCCCAAATGAGAATAACCTAATTATGAATTGTAAACTCTAATCTTAGAACCGCAATCATTAATGTTAAACCATAATCCTAATCACTCAACTATAATCCTAAATGATAAACCCTAATTCTAACCTTAATGCTAAAGGTTGAACCCTCATTCTAAGCCTGATTCATAAACCCTAAATCCCAATCCTGATATAAAGCATATTCTTAAATGATAAACTGTAATATTCTATGGTAAACCCTAATCATAAATGCTACATCGCAAATTCTAAAAGCTGATATTAAATATTTTTAACCCTAACTATAAAACTCGATAGTAAATAGTAATGGTTAATATTAAACCCTACTCTTAAATGTGAAGTGCTAATTACAAATTATAGAACCTTATCCTAACCGTAATGCTCAACATTGAGCTCTAATCCTAAATGGCAAGCCTGAATACAATACCCAACCGTAACCGTAGCACCCATCATGATGCGAACCTGCACCATTATCCTAGTCATAAGTCTAACCGCTAATAATAAATGGTAAACCCTCACCTTAATCATAATACTAACAATACATATATTGCCACCATAAATCTCAAATGGTAATCTATAATTGTAAAAGTTAAAGTCTAATCCTAACACTAGTCATAAATAGTAAACCATGAATTCTAAATCCTTACCTAAACCATAACCCTAAATGAAAAACCCTACTCATTAATCATAAACATTAATCCCTATCATAATTCATAAATCATAAGGTCCTATTCCTAAATGCTAAACAACAATCCTCATTCTACTAATTTATAAATCCTATATCCTTACCTAAAGCATAATGCTAAATCGTCAAACCAAATTATAAAGGATTAACTCTAATAATAAAAGCTAATCCCTAATCCTAAATGCTAATTCCTACTCATAACTGTAATTGTAAATGCTAAGCCATGTAATCCTAACTGCAATTGTAAAATCCCAAATGTTGAGCCCTATGCGTAAATGGCATGTGCTTACGATTATAGTTATGATGAGGGTTAAACCATAATCTAAAATACTAAACCATGCCGTAATCCTAATCCTACCCATAACCCTGAATACTACATTGTAAGTTTCCCAAATGATAACAACCTAATTATGAATTCTAAACTCTACTCTTAGAACCCCAATCATAAATGTTAAACCATAATCCTTATTGCTTAACTATAATCCTAAATGATAAACCCTAATTCTAACCTTAATCCTAAAGGTTGAACCCTCATTCTAAGCCTAGTTCATAAACCCTAAATCCCAAATCCTGATATAAAGCATATTCTTAAATGATAAACTGTAATATTCTATGGTAAACCCCAATCATAAATGCTACATCTTAAATTTTAAAACCTGATATTAAATATTTTTAACCCTAACTATAAAACTCGATAGTAAACATTAATGGTTAATATTAAACCATACTCTTAAATGTGAAGCACTAATTACAAATTATAGAACCCTATCGTAACCCTAATGCTTAACACTGAGCTCTAATCGTAAATGGCAAGCCTGAATACAATACCCAACCATAACTGTAGCACCCATTGTTGGTGTTTGAAAATGCTTACGCCACTTAGGGCTGCCAATATGCGTTGACACTAATGTTAGGACTGGTTAATTCCAAGTATGGGAGCTCTACAAGGCAACTGAACCAACTATAGGGACAAGACTGCTCTCTACTCTTTTGGCTCTGTAAAACCAAGGCAGCTGTACCTAATCCAGATAAAACTCAACTCACTACACACCTTATACTTCTGGATTGATGATAAGTAGATCATAGTAAAGGATTGCTAAATACTAACTAGGTATTCATTGAATCAACTCTACTATGTAGGGGTACTACTATCAGCCAAACAACAGATTAAAATTTAAAAATGGTGTTGCTATTCAAAGGTGCAGGAAATAGCCCAAAACCCATCAAACACTAGACTCAACTGAATATACTAATCCTTGATCAGTGCCATTATCCATTGGGCAAATCATCAAATGCAAGTATAGAAACATGAACCAACTATTGTCAAAGATTCATAGCCATAAATACAACTAGTCTAGCCCATCCACTACTTACAAGATCCTTCTGTAGATGAATCAAATGAATCTATGCCCTATCCAAAGTATTTTTCACTTGATCCTAGATCAAGAACTAAAGACTAGAACATATACAAAGGTAACCCAATGCAATGGACCAAAAAATCCAAAACTCATAAGACTGACACCAAGGAGAGACTTGAAAGCATAAAAATAATTGTATTAAGTATAATGAATCATGTACATGTCTATACCAAAAATGAGACAACCACTTCAATAACCTACAAAGGATGCAAAGAAATTATATTCAACCTCCTATAATGTGACAAAGTATACTACTTCCCACAGGAACCAAAGAACACATATTTTGGAACCCCTCTTTATGATCCTGAAAATCATTTTATAGAAGCAAGGATTGCAGTTAGCTATAGATCATTAGGGTTAGGTTTCACCCACCAAATGAACTGAATTCAAACAAAATTTACTACATTTGTGGGAAACCAAGCAATCAGATCCAAGAAAGATCTTCATCAATGTGAAATCTCTGAGCAATGTAGCGAAGATCATGCATTTACTACAAAAAACAATCTAATTATGAACCTGTAACATGCCTCGAGAAATTATTCTATCCACTCTCTTACAGCACAAATTTATGCAATCAATCATCGTAGCGTCTGGACCAGACTGCAGCAGTTCATAAAATCACTTCTACTAGATCTAGCTACTAAAGCATTCAATACCAGTCCCTTTTGTCACTGAAAACCTTTAAAATATTCAAATCTATAGAAAACAACTATACTCATGGTGCCAGACACAATCAACGACCATCATTTGAACTCAGATCATCTTTATATCACGACCGTCAGATCTCTCACCTTCCCAGGCTTCATCTTAACCACTATAGGAATCTTGGTTTACATTATATGCTTGGTTGCATGATCGCATAGGAAGGAATTCAACTATGAGATCATGCGACTAACCGGGAACATGTTGAGAAAAGGTCCCACTGATAACTGGCACACACTACCATCGAACAACCTGTAAAATCTTAACACCTCAGCACCCTCTGACAAACTGCCAAGTCACCGCCACATCAACCAATCAAGAGCAAGCACGCCTACAATGCCTAACAATGAACCCACTGCCTTTCTTACCACACCATCAGACGGTAGTCGCATGATCGAAAAGGGAAAGAATATTCCTTACAATCATGTGACAACCGTAGATCTTACCAAACCGCTACAAGAAACCTTAATCGCTCGCCAAATCACCAAAGGTTAGTGAACAAACAGCCAGGGATGCGCGACCACACAACCAAAGAAAACACTAGGTTGCCAAATGAAAAGCACTTAAGCGCAAAAATCAAGAGACTTTGCGACTACACAGTCCTGTGTTTGCCAAATAAGAAAAACTTAACTGCTTGGGAAACTGGAGATCAAGTGACTAAACATCATGAAGAACTGGGCCCCACCAATCGGTCGCAGTAGCACAGATAGGATACACCAACAGAAGGAAGATGTGTGAGGTTGAAAACATCCAGGGTATTCTGCTTCAGACAAAAAGGTAACAAGGAAATAGAAAACAACAGAGGGTTTTTGACATTTTGGCATATTATGAGCTATTTCCTGCAAACCTTAAAACCTGAATAACTCCCTGGGTTTTGTGATTCAGCATATGCACTCAGAACTGGAGCTAGGTGATGCATTCAAGAACATGGGGCTAAGAGCACAAGCCATAAAACCTTGTTGATTTTCTTCGCAAGTTAAAACTGCATCTGCAAGGAAGAGGCCATTTTCAAAGGATTTTTGCTATGATAGGAAAATGGCCTAACACCCATCATGATGCGAACCTGCACCATTATCCTAGTCATAAGTCTAACCCTTAATACTAAATGGTGAACCCTAACCTTAATCATAATACTAACAATACATAAATTGACACCATAAATCTCAAATGGTAATTTGTAATCGTAAAAGTTAAAGTCTAATCATAACACTGGTCGTAAATAGTAAACCATAAATTCTAAATCCTTACCTAAACCATAACCCTAAATGAAAAACCCTAATCATTAATCATAAACATTAATCCCTATCATAATCCATAAATCATAAGGTCCTATTCCTAAATGCTAAACAATAATCCCAGTTCTGCTAAATTATAAATCATATATCCTAACCTAAAGCATAATGCTAAATGGTCAAACCAAATTATACGGGATTAACTCTAATAATAAAAGCTAATCCCTAATCCTAAATGCTAATTTCTACTCATAACTGTAATTGTAAATGCTAAGCCATGTAATCCTAACTGCAGTTGTAAAATACCAAATGGTGAACCCTATGCGTAAATGGCATGTGTTTACGACTACAGTTATGATTAGGGTTAAACCATAATGGAAAATACTAAACCCATGTTGTAATCCTAATCCTAGCCATAACCCTCAATACTACATTGTAAACCATAATCCCAAATGATAATAACCTTATTATAAATTCTAAACTCTAATCTTAGAACCCCAATCATAAATGTTAAACCATAATCCTTATGGCTCAAATATAATCCTAAATGATAAACCCTAATTCTAACCTTAATCCTAAAGGTTAAACCCTCATTCTAAGCCTGATTCGTAAACCCTAAATCCCAAATCCTAATATAAAGAATATTCTTAAATGATAAACTGTAATATTATATGGTAAACCCTAATCATAATTGTACATCCTAAATTCTAAAACCTGATATTAAATATTAAACCCTAACTATAAAACTCGATATTAAACAGTAATGGTTAATATTAAACCCTACTATTAAATGTGAAGCACTAATTACAAATTATAGAACCTTATCCTAACCCTAATGCTCAACACTGAACTCTAATCCTAAATGGCAAGCGTAAATAAAATACCTAACCGTAATCATAGCACCCATCATGATGTGAACATGCACCATTATCCTAGTCATAAGTCTAACCCTTAATACTGAATGGTAAACCCTTACCTTAATCATAATACTAACAATACATAAAGTGACACCATAACTCTTAGCCTGATCATCAATGTAAATATTAAACATAATCCCTAATACTAAATGCCAAGCCCTAATCCTAAATACTAAACCCTAGTGGTAGATGCTAAACCATTAATCCAATATCCTTGCCTAAACCATATTCATAAATGATAACCCCTACTTTTAAATCTAATCCTAAATGGTAAACCCTAACGCTAATCCTAACTATAATACTAATCCCTAGAATAATAAATCTATTCCTAAATGCTAAACCCAAAACCCAATCCTAAATGGTAAACCCTCACCCTGATCCTAACTATAATACTAAACGTGTAAACAAATATCATAATCTCAATCGTAACCATAATCCTAAATCTTAAATGGTAATCTATAATTTTAAAAGTTAAACTCTAATCCTAACACTGGTCATAAATAGTAAACCATAATTTCTAAATCCTTACCTAAACCATAACCCTAATTATAAATCTACTCCTAAATGCTTAACCCTAATCCTAAATACTAAACCCTAATCCTAACACTTACCCTAAATCCTTACCCTGACACAATCCCTAACCTTAACCATAATTTTTTGTACTATTTATCAATCCAAGTGGAAAACCGTACCAAAAGTATTGATTATGTAAAATATGAAGTCCTTTAAATAAAGTCTTGATTTGGTTTCTCATGCTTTAATGATATTATTAAACCTCTAAGTCTTTGAACTTTACCATGTCTCTATTGACCTTAGTGAAATAATATATATATATATATATATATATATATATTCACTCATTTATTTATCTAATCCTTAATAGTGAACCATAATCATAAATACTAAACCCTAATCCCAACACTTACCTTCAATCCCAAACCTAAGACAATCCCCAACCTTAACAATATTATAATGGCATGCCCAAAATATTATGTACTTTTTAGTCAATCTAAGTGAAAAACCGGAACAATATTATTCATTATGTAAAATATGAAGGCCTTTATAAAATATTGCTTTTGTTTGTCATGGTTTAATCATATTATTACACCTCTAAGTCTTTCGACTTTAGAATGTCTATATTGACCTTACTGAAACAATATATTTATTTCTCATGAATTAAAAGGTAAAACGTAAATTATTGATTATGGTACGACATTTTGATGTGACCTAAGAAATTCTTTACTCATTAACTAATATGACAACCACTAATATATTTATATATTGGCACCTTTTTTTTACACTAAAATTCCCTCAATATATTTCCATAATTTTTAATTTATTATTCATTAAAACATAACAAACTAAGATTGTAAAATCTTTTGGATACTAAGTTTTTCTTACAACATTCTAAATTTTTCTCTCAACAATTCTCGCATACATTTGAATTTTATTCTCTTTCTAATATCATTCTATTCTCTATTATTCATTCTACAACAAATTTCTACCAATATCTACCTTTGTTGTTTAACATCAGTCAAAATAATTTTGTGAATATCTTTCTTATTATTTTTCCAATTGTTCATTTATTATGTTTTTCAACGGTCAAATATATTATTATATTGAATGGTATATAAGAATTTAGAGAGAAATATCTTAACAAAATTAAACACAACTTACGAAATTCTAATAACATATCACCCAAGTTAACGTGTTAGATAGCAAAGTATTTTTTTGGGGGATGAAATTTGAAGTTTTAAACAACCAAACTAGTTCAAATGTTGGTGCACCAGAACATACGAATCAAATAGAATGTAATTATACCATAAAATGGTTTTTCCATTGCAACTATGTTTTTGGTGTCATTTGATGCTGTTAAAATACCCTGACGACCCTTGACAAATATTTCAACTCTTAATTTAAGCCATTCAAAGGAATTAATTATCTGTAATACACCTATGGCACAAATTTTCACACCATTTACAGTCTAATTGAAAGAAAAGGAAAGAGATTGATTTGGTATGAAGCTTTTAGATAATGAGAAACCAAGTTATTAACTTAAAATAAGTTTTCACATCATTTCGAAGTCTGCTGCTGGACAATACTGTCAGCCAACAAATTCAAGATGAACAAATTTAGGACTGCCACCATCGTTTACAAATATTGATTAGACAGCATCTACAAAGAATATAGACAGAAGAGCAGCATGAGAAAAATACAAAATGGTATTACCTATGGCACCAAAAGCAAGTAATAAAAGCAAATTCAATAATAGCCAGTACCCAGTGCAGGTGCCACTTCTTGTGGATGGGGAGCAATTTCCATTCTGAGATTGCGGCTCAGAAACATGACGATGGCGCCAACTTTGATGGCACAGAATAGGAAGAGGATACCTATGCTACCTTTGGAGATGGGCCACAATTTAGTGGCCATAATTGCCAGGTAGCTATTAGCGGATAACAGAACCGCTAGCCCACCTAGTATTTTAACCACTGGAAAACTCAAACCTATGTTGAGCAAGGAGGATATGAATATAAATATAATGATCAAAGAGTTGAGTACCGAAAGTAGAGCAATGGCTGGAGACGTGTCCCCAATAAAAGCCAGCAAGGCAAAGTTAGTTGGAAAAAGAACAGAAATTGAAATGATGATTATATCTTTTTCTTCCAACCCAGATTCCCGTGGTGGCATACTTCGGATATTCAAGGCTCTATTGTGAATAGTCCATGACATATATAATATCCTGCAAAACCGAAGCTCAAAGTTCTTAGTAATGTGTTTGTAATGTACAAAAAGAAAATAAATAAGCATGCCTTACTTTATGGCAGTCCTTACTTTATTCCCTTTCCATAACATTTAAATAAATTTTTCAATACTCCCTAAAATGCATCTATATAACTCAAAAATATGAATATTCCAATACAAAAATAACGACAGCTAGCACATCCTCTAAAATATATCACAGTCACTTCAAGTGTAAAACAATAGTAAATGTAAAGTTGTATCGACACTTAAGGTTAGTATAACAAATAACTTATTTGCTGATAAAGGAACTAGTATGCTGTATTAATTCAAAATATGTTGTTTTAATTCAAAATATTAAACGCTTGCAACTATAATACATATTGAATATGACTTACAAAGGATCATGTCCTTTCAATGATTTTTTTTTGAAATTAACAATTCATAACAACAGTAAACAAACAAAGGACTGGCGTAAACAAATATAATAAGGATTCATCAAACCCTAATTTTACATTCGAGACATCCTCTATCTATTTTTCGTGTTCCTACTCAATATAGAACCCCACACAATGAAAAGTCCAAATCCACTAAGAAGACATCTATTCTGGGATTTTTAGTTTTCGTAAACCCTGAACCTAAAAGCGTTCTGTGTTTCTGGTATAGGTCTACCCCGGAAACCCACAAAGTTTGTGGTCTCCCACTCTTCACCAAAAGAATAGAGTGCTTTCAAATGGACAAAATAAATTTACATATTAAGACAAATACAAATAGCTACAAACAAACCTATTATGAGATTCTCTGCTTTTGGTTTTTCTACGACTCACTACAAATTGAAACTACTGTGTATATTCAAACATTTAGGCCTTTGAGACAAAAAAAACAAAAAACAAAAAACATATTTTTTTTAACTATTGAAAGAAACTACTATAAGGACTGGACCTACTGTAACCCAAAACAAAATCCACACAAATACTAATAAATATAAAGCCAAATATAAATGCTGTTTTTAAAATTGTAAATATAAAACACACATGTCTTCTTTGTTATTCTGGACCCAAAATGTTAAATCCTTCTGTATTTGTGATTGAAATCTTCCCCAAAATTACACAGTGTTTTTCATCTCCCACTGTTCACAGCAATCCCGCAAACACAGAATACTTTCAAACGAACAAAGTTATTAAGGAGGGAATGCTTAAGAGTGAAGTAACTAAAGGTCGTAACTTACTTAATAAACTTCCCATTAACTTCAACAGGAAAGGACAAGCCAAAGTGGAGTGAGTTGGTCATCATTAATGGCATTAATTCATGCCAGTCCTCAATTCATTCTCTCATCCTTTTGGCGGTCTTTCCATTGCTCATTTGATGCGGAACTGTTCAGGTACATTTCCAAAACTATTATGTATTTTCCCCAACTTTTCCATTTTAGTTGCACAAGGGCGCAAACAAAAACATCAAGTAATTTTGGTGAAGTCACTTCCACTTGTAGGAGGAAATGTCAGGTCATCTCAGTGGTACGAAAGTGTTATGGGTTTTCGATTCCAATATTAGTTGCGCAAGTCTGCGTTCAAAAACATCAAGTATTTGCTTTAAAGATGGGTCATCTCAGTGGTATGAAAGTGTTATGGGTTTTCTATTCCAATATTAGTTGTGCAAGTCTGCGTTCAAAAACATCAAGTATTTGCTTTAAAGATGGGTCATCTTAGCGGTACAAAAGTGTTATGTGTTTTCGATCATTATTTAATTGTGCAAGTCCGCCTTCAAAAGCATCAAGTATTTGCTATAAAGTCAGTGTCAGTTATAGTAATCAAGAAAGGATGGGAAATGTAATTGCGGAGGTCCGATGTGCTATCGTGCATATGCAATTTCCAAAATACAGAACGGTTACCCATTTCGCACAAGCATAGTTTACATTTCGAATATTAATGGTAATATTAACTTCAACACTTCAATTAATGCCCGTCCACTCTTGTCCTATTCTACCACCATTTTCGCGGTCTTTCATTTGATGTAGAACTGTATCGTTACATGTCACTTAACACTATGATATTTCAGACATGCGCACTTAACATTTAGTCTATCTTAAATTTGCAATGCTATGAATCTACGATTTGTTTCGCACATGCACACTTCAAATTTAGTCCTTCAAATTGAAACTCTTTTGGTCTGCAATTTGTGTCGGACGTGTGCACTTAACATTTAGTGCATCTTAAATGTGCATTGCTATGAAGATGCCATTTGTCTCAGACATGCGCACTTAACATTTAGGAATTAAGTTTGCATGACTAAGAATCTGCGATTTGTTTCAGACATGCGCACTTAACATTTCATCCACGTGGCCATCTCGTTTTCCAGTTTTCCATGCCATCATGCTTTTTATGGCTATGAATCTATGATTCATTCCCATCTTTCCAACCTTTTGTTTTAAAATTATTGCCCAATCAACAAGGCAATCATCTACGGTGGCAAAAACCTTTTAGAGATATTTGGATTTGAACAATAACGGCTACCAGGTCTAAATTTAAAACACAACCGTTGATCTCCTTTACTTCCCGGCAGACGAACAGTCTAGATTGTCCTTGAAATAGTCGCAAAACTCCTTGAAAAAGTCAAAATCCACCTTAGCACACTGCAACCAATGAAATTTTAGCACGTCGACATATTACCAGCTTTGACCCACTTCAACTTTCCACTTTTAAGTTATTCGGTGACTACAAGACTGAAAACCCTCTAACCCTAGGCCCAGACTTGCCACTTGTCAATCTTTTATTCACTCTCGATTGCTTTATCAGCAACACCTCGGCAACTCCTCTGATAACGGACCCACTACAACCAAGGTTCTAATCGGACGGCAAGCGCATGATCTCATAGCTCCTAAATATTCCTTTCGCTCATGCGCCAGCCATTGATCCTTTTGAACTGGGGACCCCACTGACACACAGGTCCACCAAAAATCTAGAGATTACATGACCTAAGTCGCTTGCTGAGTCGCTAGCTGTTTGGACTTAACCACCGGGGAAATTGGAGATCTGGCGACCAAAGGAAATAAGCCACTCGCTGAGTCACTAGATGTTTTATGAAGACCGCCAGGAAGCAAGCGATAATGAGAATGCTACAGACACAAGTACAAGGATCAATTAGAAATGAACACCTTAGCAACTTCTGACAACACTCAGACCCACAGCACAACCACCCTAAATCAGATAGAAGTCGCATGATCGCAAAGGAGAAGAATATTCCTTACTATCATGCGACAACCGTAGATCATATGTCATTGCCACCCGCTTGAATACTTCAGGCTGCCACACCTGCCAGGTCACCTTAGGCAATAAAACAAAATCAACGGTTGTCGCATGATTGCAAGGTCTGAAGAAATCCCTTGCGAACATGCGACAACCATTTGATCCTCTACTAGTTGAAAGCCTCCTTGGAGTCTGGTCCCATCAACCGGTCGCAGTAATGCAGAAAGGAAATGCTAACCATCAGGGAAGAAGTGCGCAGATGCGACTAGATCAAAAACATCCAGGGTTTTCATGCAAAACAAAAGATAACAAGGAGACAGAAAACATTGAGAGTTTTCAACATTTTAGCTGGTTGAAAGCCTCCTTGGAGTCTGGTCCCATCAACCAATCGCAGCAGCGCGGAAAGGAAATGCTGACCATTGGGGAAGAAGTGTGCAGATGCAACTAGATCGAAAACATCGAGGGTTTTCATGCAAAACAAAAGATAACGAGGAGACAGAAAACATCAAGAGTTTTCAACATTTTGGCATATTATGAACTATCTCCTGTAGACCTTAAAACTCAAAAATCTCCCTGGGTTTTGCAATTCAGCACGTGCGCTCTGGACCGGACCTTGGCAACACATTGAAGAACATGGGGCTAAGGGCATGAATCATAAAAATTTGTGGATCAACTTCGCAGGTGAAACATAGGATTATGGCCTGAATTTGTATGATAGGAGATTTTGGGTAACATTTTGGCGATTTTCGCGGGATGTCAGCCTGCTAGACATGGGAAACTAGTGGCCTTGAAGCAATCCATTGTGCATGGGGTCAATTCTGGAACACAAAACTTTGACAGAGAGACAAAATTGTGCACGAGCACTTCTTGGAAAGCAGGGAAACTATCCTAGAAAACTAGAAGAAAGTAGGAAAACACAAGAAAATTTCGTATTGGCACATATCCATCGAGGTTGTTACAATTTCCACATTTGAAGTAAAACATCATCAAGGTTGTTACAATTTTCAAATTTGAAGTAAAACATAAAGGTTGTTACAATCTGCAAATTTAAAGCAAAAACCAATTGAACCCTTTGAAGTAAAACATCATCAAGGTTGTTACAATTTGCAAATTTGAAGTAAAACATAAAGGTTGTTACAATCTGCAAATTTAAAGTAAAAACCAATTAAACTCTTTAATCTTCCTTATTTACCTATATGTAAAATTCAATGTCAAAATTTTTTTCCATCACTTGCAAAGGCAATGCAATTCTTTCAAGTTTAAACATCCAAAAATGGACGTAGCATACAGAGAAGTGTGCCTGCTACATATGGTTGCTCAAAATAATACCAAATTTATCTAATATTTTACATATAATAAAAACCCGACTTTATGTTTAAGATCAATCGCCAAATTATACAATTGAAAAGTAAATGTGCAATCCATGGACATACAAGACATGGCAAGAGCTACAAATTTTTCATCACCAATAATTGTCTATTTTATGTATTCAAGATCGTTGTTCATGGAAGACATATGATGGTTGTGATGAATGTAATTAGCCATGCTATCCCTTTTTTTTCAAAAAATGGATGTAGCATACAGAGAAGTGTGTGCCTGCTGCATATGGTTAGTCAGAATAATACAAATTATTTCCAATATTTTGCATATAATAAAGACCTTTTTTTAAGATCAAGATCAATCACCACATTATACAATTGAAAAGTATATGTGCAATCCATGGACATACAAGACATGGCAAGACATGTAAATTTTTCATTACCAACAAATGTCTATTTTATGTATTCAAGATCACTGTTGAGGGAAGACATATGATGACTGTAATTAGCCATGCTGTCCCTTTTTTACATGTACATAAATGTCAAAGAACACATATTTTCCATCACTTGCTATTTCATTGCTTAATACAAGTGGGCCTTGTCTGTTAAATGAATAGCGTGCAGCCTATCATGAACGTGTTGTATTACACAGATAGAACTATCCACACTTTGATAGCCCTCCCACATACATGGAAATTTGGCACGAATGAAACAGGTTCTTAGATACTATCAGGAGTCAATCCAGCTGCCTCCATGAATTTCACCTTCCAGACATCTGCATGACGTCTCCAAACATCTAGCATCGCATCATACTTAACAGTTGATTCAGAAAACATCTTGTTACAAGCAAGGGCTGCCTCCACATTGCTACTAATCAACTGTTGTTCAAGAAATTCCTGCTCCTGCTTCACAATCTTCTCCCTGAACTCTACAAATGACCTCTCTAGGTCCCTGTATTTCTTCTGCCATTCTGAATTTTCCAACAAAAGTTGTTTATTCTCTGCTTCAGCAGCCTCCAACTTCTGCAATATCACAGTAATGTGATTGCGCTGAAGTGAAATATGACTTTTAGTCAATTCCTGTACTATGCTCTTCAACGTATTAGTCAATTCCTGTACTGTACTCTTTAATGTATCAGCCGTCAGGGGATCATCTATGCCTGCATTATTTCTAATCTTGGCTGCACCACCAACATCTGTTACTCCGGCCAATGGTGCTTCCATTGAAGAAGGTACTTCCCTCTGACCAAATGAATTTGTCGACATTGCACATTTTCCCAAGCTATCAAACTATGAATTTCCTACACATGTATTGAGAGGGTTATGCTTGCTAGATTTTTCCATGACCTTTGGCTATGTGGAAGCATCTTTCCATTTGGCCATCCCTGCTTCCCAACAATGCAATTATAGTTTGTTAATCAGGAGTGAACTTTATTATGACTCACAGAAGTTGCCATACAATCAGTTTCCATAAATAAGGAATGAACACATGAGGGCATATAGGCAATTTATACCTCCACTGTCAGGCCACCAGAAAGCTGGTATGTAGTGTCTTTTGCCCGATCTGCAACAAAATCAACAGAAAAAGAATCATTAAAACTTATTTCTGAGATACAAAGGGGGAGCATCTTAACAAAAAAACATATACCCCTAATACTTACCACAAAGAAATATGGAATATCAATAACATCAAACACTTAAACTGGGACCCAAACAAAGGGATGCACATGAACACACGCAAAAAATCCACCTTATAGTGCCAAACATATATAGCCCACCTCTTGAGAGTACTATACTGCAAAATATGCCACTAAAAAAGAAAAATGTGAATCGGAGTTTAAGTTGATACCAGTAAAGGTAAACATTATACATATCAAATCCTTCGACAGTGCATCGTAACAGATCACCAATAATTTCAATAAAATTACTATTGTGTAGAATAATAATATAATGACTCATCATTCAAATATGCAATACAACAACACAAGTCATTAGTAACATGATAACAATGTTCCACAAACTGAAATGCCTTGAATGTCCACAACACACACAATGCAAATATAACAACGTACATTATCAACCATCCAAGGGTACCAACACATTTGGGCATTGAATAGAGAATAATTAACACAAGGAAATATGTGCATGATTTGAACTCGTCGCAGATCCTATTCAAGCGTACATCACCAAATTAACTAAACTCAATCTAAGAAAGGTTATTATTAGTAACCCTATTGCAGCACTCGCTATGCTAATGACTCAATCCAAACCCCTCATCATTTCCTCCTACACTGTCTATTTTGCGCAAGTGAAAAAATTCCTGCATAGAATCTGCTCCGCTTCTTAGGGTCCTTCTGCACCATTAGAGGGGTTATACCAAGGCATCAAATCCTCACACTCATTCTTCTAACAGGAGGACCGAACTGCTCGCTAGGCTCTATGTCCACTGTCAAGGCATCATCCACTTCATCCTGAAGTTACACAAACTACTTCTGATGAGTGCTTGCTCCAAAAGAATGTCGACAGGAATATTACCATACACCTAAAGAAATTTTATAATCAAACATGAAAATAACTAAAATGAATAATACCTTCTGTTGCATCACAGGAAAAGTACGATGGAGGTCTGAAATGTTCTACACCTCGAAAGACTTAACAGAGTCGCATAAAGATTCTGAAAATGAGTGGGGAAAGGGCAACCTAGCATTGGGGTCAATGGCCTCTACAATGTGGACTTTCACCTTGCCCAGTGGCAGTCATTTGTTGTGGCATTTCACATTCGTGCCAACACCTTCAATAATGCCTTTGCCAACCAATACACCATTCGTTAGCAACTCGATGTGTTCTGCTTGCATATGTGTGACCACTTTCCTCTAATGGCTTCTTATCGATAAAGGGTGCCTGCACTTGGAAAATGTACACTGGCAAACCAAACTCGTGTCAAAAAAACATATGATTCATGGTTCAAGAGGCATATGAAATTAAGGAATCCTACTATTACCAATTCAGAAAGGCTGTGGGAATTGTCCACTTCACCATGCCAAACTTAACCAGCACTATGAGTTTCCATCCCAAACTCCATTCGTGCAAACTCACCAATAATGTCATGCCCCACATTCCTTTGTCCACGCGTGTTTTATTCTATACTGCAATCCTGTAAATTACATAAAGAGTAAAGGGACTGGTATGACACTATCAAAGAGACTGCCAACTACAAATAAGACATCATAATACATTGTTGACAGCATAGCATGGTGCAGGACTTGGAATGTGCAATAGCTCATAATAGAATGTTCCCAAGACCTTTTTGGTTTCCTCTGAAATATGATTCTCATTCACTGGCATAGAAGCAACTCGAATGGGACTCTCCTGCAAGACACTAAATCAGTTTACGCTATGTCTACATCCACCTTAATTTCTACTGTAACACGTTGATAGATAAAATAAAATTTACAACTCTGGTTGTGGCCTGCATCATGGGAGGGCTCTCCATGCCATCCCCAACACTCTCAGCCTACATAACATATAAGAACATGTTTTAAGAACACATGTTATCGATGAGGATGGTATCCAATGTGTCTACAGATAAGTGTGTACATGTTACAACACTAATTATATACATACCACTTCTTCGACTGAATCGGCACTTACCTGTTCACATGCACACCCACCCTCACTGCCATTGCCCTCCAACATAGGCTATGTCACCATTGACAATGGTCAACATCGTTAACACTGACAAAATAACACAGATAAGGAATGGCATACAACAACCACATAAGACTTACCATGACATCCCTATCATTGCGGTCCACTGACATTTCTTTTCTACACATTCGTTGCACCAACTTGTATGAACTCCCAGAATTCCACCCAGTAGAATAAGTACCCTTTTCATAAAAATAAAGATCCAAGATTGTGCATTCATCTTCACCACTCTGCTCTGGTAGACCATGTCCTTTATCCATAGAAGCCTGGCATGGCAAGTAATTCATAAATGGGGTCTCATTGATGTAAATTGCGAATTCAAAGGTGAGTGATGAAATGGAAGAATAAATGAAAACTTATAATACCATATTACCTTTTCCTCTAACTAAAGACAATCACAAGAAGATAATTTTCTCTTCCTCCTTTGCTCCAGACTCTGACTTTTGTCAGTAGAGTTTGACCCTGTTTTGACCTCCTCAAGCACTTGACAAAACTCAAAAACCTTGTTTTTCTGGGAAGATTTCCTCCTTGGTTCCATCTTATTTCATCCCATGGGGCATCATTGCATAGGTCAATTACCAGCTACAACTGGCGTGGTAGAAAATGCATCAGCTGGTGTATCCCTATCAACTTCCTCGCACACAATTTTAGATGATCCTGGACTGCCCTGTCAGTTGCGCATTTTTTTTTTCAATGTGAGTGAAAATAATAGCAAAGCAAAAAACTCTTAAAAGGAATTAGAAACCAGAGTCCTGTTTCATCCTCCCTTTTCCAATACCTTATAATCTTTTCTTTGCACCAATGCTAACAACTTTCTCAGTCTTTTCTGCCTGGCCGTTGTACTCTCATATTGACCCATTTCTTCTTCAATCTTCACCTTGGCTTCTACTGGGAGGAGCTCCATTGACACCTTCTTGTACAACTCGCATATGCACTTCTCTACATGCTTTCTTTGGGCTATAGACCTCATCCTCATTTGGTATTCAACATTTCTCTCCCTCCTTTGGTAGTACCCCTGATCTTTATAAGAGGAGTGATGCCGTTTTGGGTTCGTTGAGGCAGGTCGGTCGCATTTGGGCACTTTGATCAATGGAAGTGCATGCATCTACATCCTATGAATATTGATCCTTATAATGTCCCAAAATTTAAGACCTCCATCTACCGAACACGGCCCTACGATGCAGTAATATACCAATCTATTGTTGCACTTTTTAGTTCTGTAATTGGTCCTCCCCCACGCACAACGCACCAAAACAATAAAAATGAGATTTGTAAAACCAAAAAGCTTAGAAGATACAAAACAATATCATCTGGCAAGACGGATGACTCCACTATTCCTAAACATTACATCATGATTGAAGGTTTCTCAGAGAAATCAAACCTTACAATCAATCTGAGAATCCAAACACTCTCCCCGACCACTGTGAATATTGGGAACCTCCAAAGCATGATAGTTCTGAGCAGTAGCATAACTATCATCCCTCTCTTTTTCTTCACGACTGACACTGTCGACATAAGCACTCCCTCTTCCAACCTCAGGGGTGCCTCTCTCAGCATGACTAATTGGATCACATTCAGCTGCTTGCTTCAAGGGGTCCTCCATCCCAGGCATAGTGCTTGTATCACCCTAAAGTAAAAAATGTTACGACAACAACAAAACACCCATCATTTGAAGGTTGAAGAACACGAACCAAATATTTATACATTTTTAAGGCACACTCATTCAAACTATATCATATTGGTACGATGCAAATGATAACCATTTTCCTTGATGAATGATCAGATCTCACATGTCTGGGAGATGTCCTTCTGAAATCCCTCTCTGTGTCCTAACAAGGCCAAGTCCATGTATTAGTGAGCTACCTACCTCCTGGATGGACTCACACAAAAGAATAGTTATAGACATCCCAAGACCATACTATCTTGCGCTTCTTACCAACAAAATTTTTGCATCATCCAATACCCTCCGAGTTGCCCCATGATGCATCCCAAGAACTGAATCATGCATCTCGATAAATCTGTCCATATAATTCAGCAACATACTAGCCTGCCCATATAAATAATAGTAATGTTACTGGTCGCTCAAGCGGCAGATACATTCCGTGCCTTGAACCTCCTAGAGAAAAACCACTTCAAATGGCATATCAACTTAACATACATATCTTAGTTCACAATATAAGTATCCGCATTTCTTTCTTCTACTTATTTGCATCTACCTTTTTTTTTTATTATTTCATTTTACAAATGACATCTTATATACAAATAGTCTAATGGCCTAAATAAGTGACACAGAGCTTGCGCATTTATATATGGACAGACTGTCAACGTATTTACTATTCGTATAAAACAATGCCACATAAGATTCCACTCTTCTATCGAACCATTGTATCCGTGAGGAGGTCCCCTAATTCAAGTACAAGCTAAATTTTATATATACCTGTATTTGACAAGTTGCCCACATCTACCCAAGCGATCTAATAAAACAAC